>OX457036.1:25707170-25862170 GCA_949752735.1 Lumbricus terrestris
GCATCATTCATCATCATCGTCATCATTCATCGTCCAAGAAGAGTTAAAAAGTTTTTCATTCATCTTTATTTGTTTTGGCCTTCCTCCCTTTTTGTGGTCATCGTCATATTGTCATCATCATCACCACCGTCGTCGTCGTCATCGTCATCGCCATCGTAGTCAGTAGCAACAACTGAATCCATTTCAACCTCTTCTTCTTCACCTCCCCCTTCTCCTTCTTCTCCTCCTTCTCCTTCTACTCCGTCTCCTCCTTCTCCTTCTACCCCTCCTTCTCATCATTCTCCTCTTCATTCCCTCGTCGTCCTCCTCTTCCTCCTGCTCATCATCATCGTCGCCGTCGTCGTCGTCGTTGTGATATTATGGGACGAGTTTCCTCATACTGATGAATTTCAGTTTGGTTCCAAACGTGGGACTGCAGGTTGTGTTGACGCTACCAATTTGTCCTAAGAACAACATCGAGCATTTCACCAATAGGGTCAATGTAACTTCTTCCCTATATTGAGCAATCGGGACTCCTTCCATCCCACCAGTCTGGCTACAGGGCTAACCACTCCACGGAAACAGCCCTCCTCTCCATGCTTTCTGATATATACTCTGCTGTTGACAAGTCTCAAGTCACTCTTTTAGCTCTCTTTGACGTCTCTGCAGCCTTTGACATGGTTGATCATGAGATTCTATTGCAACGACTTGAGACCTCGTGCGGACTCCAGGGTTCTCCTCTTCTTTGGTTTCGATCCTACTTGTCTGATCGCACCCAAATGATCATCTCCGGCGACTCTAGGACTCAGTGGGTCCCTGTTGTTTTGGGTGTTCTTCAGGGTTCTGCCCTAGGCCCACTCCTATTCATTCTTTACACGGCTGCTATTACCTCTCTTTTCCCTAGTCACTCTGCAACTGGCCACCTTTTCGCTGATGATGTCCAAGCCTATGTCCATGGACCCCCTTCTGCTCAACTCCTTCTTGCAAGTCGAATTGACGCTCTATCTCAAGATCTTCATCTGTGGATGTCGTCCAATCGTCTTTCTTTTAACTCTTCCAAAACCCAGTTGATTTGGTTTGGCACTCCTGGGCAGCTTCAAAACTCGACTACACACTGCTCTCTCAAACTTTTCCTCACTTTAACTTCTCCTCCAGTGTTCGAGACCTAAGTGTCACCCTTGATAGTTCTCTTACCTTCACTGAGCACATTGCCAATCTTACTCGCTCTCCAGCTAAGGCGTCTCAGGGCTATTCGCAAATCTGTCTCATCATCGATCTTTACCTCAATTGTGCATGCTTTTGTATGTTCTCGGATCGACTATTGCAATTCTGTCCTTATTGGCTTGCCTAAGGTTCGCCTAGCTCCTCTGCAATCTGTACTCAATGCCGCTGCTAGGCTCATTGCCCGTCTTCCTCGATTCTCCCACATTTCTACATTCATGACTGAACAACTTCACTAGCTTCCACTCTCGGCCCGTATTCAATTTAATGTCTTGATTTTGGTCCATAAGTCTCAAATGGGTCTTGCTCCGAAGTATCTGTGCGATCAGATACATCGCCTCCTTTCTGCCACTTCACTGCGTCCTCTTAGGTCCTCTGATCGGCTTGACCTCTTTGTACCCCGAGTCAGGACTGCCATGGCTCAATCCAGATCATTTGCCTGCATTGGTCCCTCCCTACAGGGGCTTCTATCCCTATACATGGCGGGCGCAGCTTGCGCCCAGTGAAAAATAGGGGGGGAATCAGAAGACAGCCAAAATTCACGCCGGTTGGGGGGAAGGTCGGACATGGAGGGCAGCGTTCAATCTAGGCATCACTAAAGGAAGATAGTAAAGGAAGATCCCCAGAAAATGCTTCCCCTCCATATAAATTTGGACAAAATGGCAGGCCTAATAGTTTTTAGCAAAATGTATACACTTTATACACTTTGAGTTTTTAGTTAGGCTACTATCTGCATTTTT
Source organism: Lumbricus terrestris (assembly GCA_949752735.1). Classification (NCBI taxonomy): domain Eukaryota; kingdom Metazoa; phylum Annelida; class Clitellata; order Crassiclitellata; family Lumbricidae; genus Lumbricus; species Lumbricus terrestris. The sequence goes on from OX457036.1 coordinate 25,709,111, forward strand.
GAAATATACATGAACTGTTATAACATTAATATACTATAAAAATTTCCTATTACATGATTATAATTATGTTTTGAAAGAGGAAATAATAGCAGCTATCGCGGAAATGAAAAACAACAAGGCTGAAGGTATCGATAATATACCAGCGGAAATATTAAAGGATTTGGGAGAAAAGGCAATGAATGAAATGATCCAAATCTGTCAGGAGATCTACAAAACTGGAATGTGGCCAGACGACTTCCTGCAGACAATACTAATACCATTAAAGAAAAAGGCGAACGCAGTAAGATGCGAAGAATGAATGAAATTATAATTATGTTTACCGTACGATAAGCTTGCTGACCCATGCTTCGAAGGTGCTGCTAAGAGTGCTGACAAGGAGACTGCAGGCAAAGGCGGAGGCAGATGGATGTCTTGGGGACGATCAGTTCGGGTTCAGGAAGGGTAGAGGAACGAGAGACGCCATTGGAGCTTTGAGAATACTAACGGAAAGAAGTCTGGGAAACAACCAAGAAGTGTACATATGCTTTGTGGATTACGAAAAGGCGTTCGACAGGGTAGACTGGAGGAAGCTAATGACAATCCTGAGGAAGATGGGAGTGGATTGGAGAGACAGAAGGTTAATAGGAAACCTGTATATGGGACAGAGGATAAGAGTGAGGATAGAGGGGGAACTATCGGAGCCAGTACAAATAGGAAGAGGTGTGAGGCAGGGGTGTCCACTCTCACCCATACTATTCAATCTTTACATCGAAGAGCTAATACGGGAAGCACTACAGGACACGGAAGAAGGAATAAAGGTTGGAGGAAATATGATAAAGGCGCTAAGATTTGCGGACGACCAAGCAATGCTGGCAAACAAAGAAGAGCACCTACAACACATAATGGATGAACTAAACAGAACCAGCGAAGAATATGGGATGAAGATAAACATCAAAAAGACGAAGGTAATGAGAATAAGTAGAGAAGCAAAAGGGGAAAAGAATATGAAAATAACAATCAATGGAGAAGAAGTGGAGCAAGTCACTGAATTTTGCTATCTCGGAAGCCTAATATCGGAGGATGCGAAGTGCCACAAAGAAATCAAGAAGAGGATAGCGATGGGGAAAGAAGCGTTCACGAAAAGGAAGGAGCTATTGAAAGGAGGATTGAATCGAGACATCAAGAAAAGAATGGTCAAGGCACTGATCTGGAGCGTCACACTGTACGGAGCCGAGACCTGGACGATGAGAAAGGAGGATGTCAAACGAATAGAAGCGTTCGAGATGTGGATATGGAAAAGGATGGAAAGGGTCAGCTGGACAGAGCATAAATCAAACGAAGAAGTATTGAAAAAGGTGGAAGAGGAAAGATCCTTGATGAATACAATTAGAACAAGGCAGAAGAACTGGATGGGACATATACTGAGAGGCAACTCCTTGCAAAGAGACATAGTGGAGGGCAAAATGGAGGGGAAGAGGGGAAGAGGAAGACCGAGGGAAAAGTTCTTGGACTGGATGATGAAGGATGGATATGGGAAACTTAAAGAAAAGGCACAACACCGAGAAGAGTGGCGTCGTTGGGCATCTGGACCTGCCGAGAGGCAGCAGACCTAAAGAAAAGAATTATGTTTTTACTATTTCAATAAATAATACAATCTTTTATTATAATTGAAAAAATAATGTTAATACAAATATTATTTTGCACAACTAAATGGCTTCTCTCCAATGTTATCTTTCAAATTTCAGACAGTCAAATTTAATCCTTGAACACTTAGTAAAGCAACATCATTATTACGTGGGCTTACAATGTAGGACCTACATTGTATTTTATTGTATTGCATTGTGCTCTAAAAATGTATGTAAAGCCTCTCGAGTGCACACTGATCAGAGGCGCAAAACATATTGCTGCCCAATTTTGGCAGCAATTCCTCCACTGAAACAGTAGAGTAATTTTGCTAAGAGGACAGCTTAAAATGCTGAAATTGCAATGCGGAAATCGCAAAAATTTCTTATGGGGAGGGGCACATTCCCCTCCCCATACCAGGTCCCTTCTCGGCGCTAAACATGCTTCGGCGATCGTCTGCTGGATGATCGTTTGTCCCTCTCCAAACAAACCTTCATTCCCGCACTAGAGGAGGGCATGCGCTAGATTGCATTATATTGCATACATAGAGAAAGGCCGGTCCAGAAAAGGGGGGGAAGAAAATGGATTGCGCCCGGTTGCTTAGGGGGGATAGAAGCCCCTGCCTCACTATGGAATGGGCTTCCCACATCAGTTCGCTCTGCCATCCTCTCTGGTAGTGTATCCTCGTCTTTCTCTCGTCTAAAAACTTGCCTTTTTTCTCGGAGTTAAACGCACTAGGAGCGCTTCTGAAAGGCTCTTGCTGCGAGAAGCGCTTTATAAATGGTCAGATAAGATAAGAACTCTGTATCCGTGGCTTCTTTGGGTGTTTATAAGGCCTACATAGTAAACTGCTCAAAGCATTGTAACAAGTGGGTATGCCACTTTCTGTAGTATCTATCTTAGAAACTGGAATAGCAAGCTATTATTATATTGCAGGTTAAGATGCGCTGGACAGTTGTCTTTCGTGCTGCTTCTTAATTATCGACCTCCATATTTAATATTATATTCATAATTCATTTATTGATTTGTTCTGCGACTACGTCAACTGGGTTTATAGGATGTCACATCAATTCTCAATTTATTGGCTGCATCTCTACGTCGACGACATGCTGCTAATGATTTAGTCCCTCTGCTAATGGACCGCATAAACATGCTTGACCCTTGCATGTCAAGATTTCTAATGATTTGTCTCTGATCTGTCTCTTTTCAAGTCTCATCGCGTGCTGTTCGTAAATTATAACTAAATTCGCAATTACTCCATGCATGTCTCTGGGGACACGTCTCGATTCCCTGGGCGCAATCCATGAAGTAGACCTATACCTGGATGTGGTGATCAACTATATCACAAAATTAATCGTTTAATGGTAATACAGAACCCGTGGGACGTTCTTATTTCTCTGCCTGTAGTTACACCCAGGGCTTCTTAAAAGCAATTGTTAGAACCACATAACCTCTTCTTTCACTTGTCATCCTGCATGGTAAGTTATTCCCATTCGGATGACAAAGACCTTTTTAAAACTATTTCCATCTGCACAGAAGTGCTTCTGCAACTGCACAAATCCATTTGGAACCATCGCACATAATTATTGCCTAGAACTGCACGCTAACAATGGCCTACATCTTAAGTATATGTGCCAAAGATCCTAAAAGAGTTAGTTCATTTATCCTTATAAGAAATTTACTGCTTAATAATAATTACTAGCTTACGACTAAGCCATATATAATAATTACTAGCTTACGACTAAGCCATATATAATAATTACTAGCTTAATTACGACTAAGCCATAGTTTAAATACGCACTGTTTACCTTCGTTGAGATAGGAGGTGGAATGTTTATACATAGTTAATTGGTTTTAACAGATAGCTCAAAAGCTACATCTTTGGTTTTCGCAGCCTAGGCTTACATCACAGTATTGAGAAAGTTGCAGGTATGTTCTAGTGGCGACTATTATAGAGCACTAGACATCTAATCTTCTCAGAGCTACTTTATGGTATTGCGTTGGTGAGCACTTTCTGTGTGATTCCGAACACGGTGACATCTTGAATGGGTATACGAAGATGGGAAACAATAATTATAGGGAAGGTTGCCAAATACGGACCACGTAAGGATGATCGTCCGTATTCGCCACAAATTATGAGAAAATAAGTATGCAACGGGGGTCATTACATAGATTAGGTATAGATACACCATTGGATCCAATAAAAGTTTCATTTAAATAAATGAAACTTGAAAAAAAAAATTTGAAAAAATCGCTTAAGTGGTCCATCTTAGGAGCATGGGCGCCAAAGATGGACCATGGGAAAAATGTATTGTTAAAGGCGGATAAACTGTCTTAATTTATCAACCATTTCTGCTAAAATGAACTTACATTAAACAGTACATATTATGCAAAATTTCTATAAGTAATAAAAAAATTAGAAATTTAATTGTATTTTTTTATATTTTAAAGACTAAAAAATAAATTTTTTAGATATAAACAAAGAATTTTCTAATTTTTCTCATAGTTCAACATTGTCCACATCACTGTCGATAATAAATTACAAATGCCAGCTTAGTAGAATATATTTAAATAAAAATTAAAAAAGAAAAATGTTAAATTGTAATTTTTTTATTTTTTTATTTAAAAAACTTAAAATTAAAAATCTTAAAATATACACAAAGAATTTTCTAATTTTTCTCACAGGTCAGCATCGACCACATAGCTGTCTATAATAAATTACAAATGCTAGCTTAGTAGAATATATTTCAATAAATAATATAAAAAAAATATTAAATTGTAATTTTTTTTATTTAAAAAACTTTTAAAATATTTTTTTTTAAATATAGACAAAGAATTTTCTAATTTTTCTCACAGTTCAACATCGACCACATAGCTGTCTATAGTTAATTACAAATGCTAGCTTAGTAGAATATATAGCAGTTAATTGCATTAGTAATAATGGGCATCAATGATGATTGTACTGTGTTCATGCATAGTCGCCTAACATGGACCACACATGGTTCATCTTAGGCAACTTGCACCCCTACGCTTCCAGCTCGTGCTATTTTCTAAGCAGTCATGATATTGGATTTGCTTGCAGGGTATTCTGTAAAGAAATGAAAAGCTTAGTTCTAGAACGAATTTCATGTTTTCCAGCAGGTCCCTTCTCAGTTTTTTTTTTATTCATTTTCACCTAAAACGATTATCATAACAAACAATGTCAATTACCCTTTTGTTTTTTATCTCGATCGTTAAACCGCGTGGCGTTCTTCTAACTACTTCTCGTTAGTCATTTTGTGACCTGCTAGCTAAGACAAAATGACGTAACGCTCCAATTTGAATCTTTGTGGCCAATCACGCAGTGGTCCATCTTTGGCGCCGGTCCATATTTGGCAACCTTCCCCTACTTTTAAATTTTTCTTGCATTGCAATATAGCGATCCTTCAAGCTATCTACTCAGAGTCGCTACAGACAACAATGCGGACACTGCATCGAAATCGGAGTTTCGCGCCAAAGCGCACGAGCAACTGCGGGTGAATGAACTTTCTTAAATTCCCTACGCGGGAGGTGCATGGATTCGAGCCTGGAACCCTCCGGCTCAAAGGCAACGAACCTGCCACTACACCGCCGCGCCCCACAATTACGTCTATTTCTCCTATCAATGACTTCAATGAAGGGAATTGATTGATCGATTGATTGATTGATTGATCGATAGATTGATCGTCATAAGCTACAAACGGGGAACGTATAGATCTTCTAATATTAGGCCTACAGAGCGTTAGCCTAAATCCTGCCATGAAATCCTGCCTCGCGCTAAGTGTCACATTATATCCTATTCTGCGTTGTAATTTTTCCTTTGGCTTGCGCAAATAACTTAATGGAGCCATCACGGACCTTTTTTCGAGCATATTTTCGATGCGTTGGCCTAGTAAATGTATCTAGGTTCATTAGCAGATATTGTGTATTGTATTACCATTTTGAATGTCGTTTGCTGTCGAGTTTCAAGTCGCTGTGAAAGAAATTCTTATCGATCGATGATCTCTATAGCTTCAAGGCGACATAAACACTCACATTAGTTATAGAAAAGTACTTGTGGCGATGTCCTCTCTAGATAGCCCTACATCGTATAGCTGAAGACCTGAGGACATCATTTTAGTCCTTCAAACTTCAAAGGACTGCATGAGCTGTGGGTGGTTTAAAATTGTGAATTAAAAATCTGAACAGGTTGATTGCAAATGCTAATTATTATCATACGCATGACTTTTAAATTAATGTCTTCTCTGTAGATTTTAATTTGGAAGGATCTATTACGCTCGGCTTCATCTATAATTATTAGCCTATTCATCTGGTTAATATTTGTTTAACCTATATTCATAATTTTTTAAAGGTATCGTCTTTCCGTCTATCTAGGCCCTATCTGTCTCCGTCTATCTAGGTCCTATCTGTCTGTATGCTTGTCTGTCGGTTTGTCTGAAAATAAACAGGACTAATAAGTATTTGATGATGATGATGATGATGATGATGATGATGATGATGATGATGATGATGATGATGATGATGACGATGACGATGACGATGACGATGACGATGACGATGACGATGACGATGACGATGACGATGACGATGACGATGACGATGACGATGATGATGATTAATCATCATCAATAAGCATCTGGTTCTCTGTTATTCAGTGCATGTGATGTGAATGACGTTTCAAACATCTCGTCATTATTATTTAGTTTTGTTATGTTCGCTGACGATACCAATGTGTTTATGTCAAATAAGTCTATTGGTGCTTTGTTGAGCAGAATTGATGTTGAATTAAAACTTGTAGCCTACGTGAATGGATTAAAGCCAACAGAATATCGTTGAATCTTTAGAAGACGATCTCTATTTTGTTTTGCGAAGAATGAAAATTGGAAAAGTCTCTCAGGTTCAAATCCTGAAGTGGACGTTTGTCTGTTTAAAAACAACGGAGCAACATAATTATTAATTGCGCAATAAATACTATTTAAAAAATTTATAATAATTATGAGATCTGCAGTTTTTTAACGAAGCTGTTATTTATGTTCTATAGATAATCGTTTTCCGTTAAGAGCACTTCAAGGAACTTGGACTGAACGAAATCATCAGCATCTGCACTTTGACTCCGATATAAATTACTAATTAATCAGTAATTGCTCGTCCACCTACAACTTCGAATCCAGGAGTGTATACTGTATATATAGTACATGAGCCTTCCTACACGTCCATGTAGACTAATTCTTCGTAGCCTACATTATCCATGCCAAAGCAACAGACGATAATAAATAGCAGCCTCTGAAGCAACAACCATAAGCATCCTCATCGTTCTCATCTGCCTCGTCCTGATGCTTCCGAATGATACGACTGGTTCGCCTCCAGTTGCTGACATCGTTTATCATCCGTTTCGCATCAGATCAGACTCTGAGTCGCAGCAGACCAGCGGGCCGGTGATCAGCGCCGATGGTAGGAGACAGGTACGAGTAGATGTCTTCTTGGCTTATACTGTTATTGCATGATCATCGAGTGACTGTCGATTTAAAGCATTGATCACTCAGAATAGATTATGAATTTATGATGCTCCATCGTATACGAACAATTAATTATTTGGATGATTTGATGATTAACCTTTATTTAGGAAGATGACTGATCCTTTAGCATTTAGATGGGAGAAGTGGTTGAGTGATAACACACTGGCAAGAGGATGAGAAGGATGCGGGTTCATTACCCGATATATTCAGCTTTCCATTCCACAGGGGACAGTAAGACAGATGGGTGCTTTGCAGACTGCAAAGGCTATAGCCAGGATTTCATTTGGGGGATGTTTACTCGACCGGGAGCAATCGAATCAACTGACTAATCATAATGGGTTTGCAGAAGCGTCGTGAACTCTCATATAATTATAGCGGGTTCTGGATGGCCAATACATCACACCACTGTAGTTTTTACATCATGTGTGGGGCGCGGTGGTGTAGTGGTTGCGTCGTTGCCTTGAGGCCGGAAGGTTCGAGGTTCGAATCCACCTCAAGTCGCCGGGTAGGGACCTTGGGCAAGTCCTTCACTTGCAATTGCTCAGCGCTTCGGCGTGAAACTTGGATGCAGTGCCCGCTCTGCAGTCGGGAGCGCCTCTGAGTAGAGAGCTTGAACGGGCGCTATTTAACACATACAAATACAAACATGTACTAGTAAGTGCATTTTTTCATTTATACATTATTTAATTTCAGGGGATGTTCAAACACCCAAGCCGCGGCTTTGCTGACTGCCATAATTGTCAAATTCGACTCCTGTTTTTTACTTGTCTTTTGTTACAAATATCAAGTAATCTCATTGTGTTTCTATCATTTTAAATTAACAAACGATTATTGTTCTTCTAATTCTATTATTCTTATTAACTTATTGTTATTTTTTTAATATTATCTAGCTGAAAATGTCATGCCTTCAGTGTTAATAGCCATATCATTTGCATTGCCCCTCCTCGGCTCAACACAGAACTGGGCATAATAGACATGAAGGTTGATTGTCAATGCGATGATAGCTGTCGTCATTTTTGCCAGCGTCTTGCAAGCCTCTAGCAATGCCTTGCTAGGTCGTGTAGAGTATTGTAAATGCACTTGATTTTATATAGAGCCCGTTTATCGCCTCAACCGTGTTCATTTTTCAGTGAATTTCAGTCATAGGTTTCTTTTGCTCTCATCGAATTCTCTTTCAATCCGAAATACCAAGCAGCCTTTAAGGGATAAATATGATTTACATTTCCTGCACTGCTGCCTGGACTTACTATCTAGAGGTAACAGTGAATTCAGTATTATTTTTGCAAAAACAAATGTTCGAAAATTCTTCGTTAAATTCCAAGGCCCTGTTTTATGGAATAAACTTCCGATAATCATTCGTAAGGCTACTAACTTCACTCACTTCAAACACCTTTTACGTGTGCATACATTACGTAACGTTTTATGTTAATGGCATGAAGGGTTACTCATGCTTATGCTGATTTTTTGATTGTTTGTCTATCTTTTGTTTGTGTTAGGCTATTTCTCTGAGTTTTTCCTCTAGTGTTTGCTACATTAGATTTTTATAATTGTTTTGTTTTCCTTAGTTAAGTAACTTTTTGCACTCCACTTCTCCCTACAGCTCTTACTTGTATACCTCACATTGTTAATTAGGCCCCTACTTAGCGGGATTTGTCCCTTTTGGTGTGCCTATTTGTTCCCTCACTCTTATTCTACTTATTCACTATGAGTATTTGCTTATTGCTGATTATGTTTATACTTTGTTAAACATACATGTAGGCCTACAATTGAATTGTTGGGATCAATAAAAACATGTCCATGTCTATGTCTACATGCAGGCCTATAATTATAAGATAATATGGATTCTTAGTGCTTTTAGAAGAAAAGGTATACACCTGCTCCGAGTCACTGCAATTTTCCTATAGTTCCGCTTGAAACCGGTGATAATTGTATTCTATCTATCCCGCTGCGACATTGACCATTGACGCGATCAATCCAATCATTCAACAACTGTTGCACTGAAGAATGTCTGCCTTAATGTTCCGTTCGTTTTAGAAAATACCTCTGACTCCAAGTTGCCCTGTTTGCCCATTACAGTGTCTTCTTGCAATTGCCAATCTAATTCGACTTAATCATATCTGCCTATTATCACCAACTCCCATTTCTGCTAGCCCACACCCTATCGAGCTTCAGGCTGAGAGGGAGATTGATGGATTGATGGGGAGAGGTGAGGCGTGACGACGACGGCGGCGGCGGCGGTGAAGGGTGTCACCCGATCATTCATTGCAAACTAAGCAGGGTCCAGATCATTGAAAACCTGTGTGAGCATGTTAGTGTGTAGCCTGCAGTTAGATGAATGCATGCAACATACATACATGCATGGAGCATGCAACATACATGCATGGAGCATACATGCATCATGCAACATACATACATGCATGCATGCAACATGCATGCATGCAACATACATACATGCATGCAACATACATGCACGCATGCAACATACATGTGCGCATGCAACATACATGCATACATGCAACATACATGCATGAATGCAACATTCTGCATGTATACAACATACATGCACACATGCAACATACATGCATGCATACATGTATGCATGCAACATACATGCATGCATGCACACAACATACATGCACGCATGCATAATACATGAACGCATGCAACATACATGCATGCATTCAACATACATGCATGCTCCGTTGTTGCAATCTATGTGTAGGCAATTAATAGCAGATATATAATGTGGCGCTTCGTGAATAAGTCATTATGTTGCGCTGTTTCATTAATCCTATCCAGAGCATTTCTGAAGGGCTTCGAGCAGCAATAGATGGAGGGGACGGTCGTCGGTCAAGGCACGCCTCGGGGTCACGTGGTAGTGTCTTCGCGGACCTGTTTCGGTTTCGACAGAAGTCGACAAGTCCACAAGCAGTGGCAGCAGCAGCGAAAACCTCAGCGGAACCGAAACCGAAACCGGATCCGAATGTTGTTCCTACCATCAGTCATCCGACGCAGTGGTCAAGCTCAACGGCCGACAGACCACAGCAGCTGCTGTACCTTACGGATCCATCCGTCAACCGACCACAGGTTAGTCACTCTTCCACCGCCTCCTAATCCTCCTAATCCTCCTCCTCCTCCTCTTCAGACTCGGACTCGGACTCAGTTAAGACTTGCTCCATTGATTACATAAACGACAACATCGAACCGATATGTAAGAACCCAGATGAAGCCCAAATAGACGAACCCATATGGAACGCATATGGAGGAACCCATATGAGGAACCCATATTTAGGCATCCATAATTAGGCGCCATATAAATTGTCGTTATTATTATTATATTGAGAAATCCTTATGGAGGCGCCATATTTCCATATAGAACCCGTAAATAAATCACTGCATGGTTTCTATCTAAAACCAATTAAAATGTCAGGCAGAGCAGAGGAGAGGAGAGGAGACTGGCGACCCACCTTCATATGCCGAGGCTAAGAAGTTGAAGTCGCTAACACTTCACTATACCCACGACTGCCTCAGGATTGGATTGACTTAAGACCTTGCTCTTCTACTTCCTCTTCTGCTGCTGGTTAATACTGGTTAATGGAAACTGCTTTATGAAAAGATCCCCAAAATGGCCATAAAAGTTCTAGAAGCAGCCAGTATAAGCAAGGCAGGGCGTCAGCCTTTGATCGACGTCCGCAGATTGAAAAATTATCTAGGCCTAACCAGGTTTGCAAACGAAACTCTTCGCGAAACGCAAACGTATCGGACTTAAAATCGTCAGCATGCGCGAGACAGGTAAGGTAGGCCTACATTATGAGGACGCAACTTACATCGCCGATTGTACTTATAGCCTTATAATCTATACTAATGGATGTATAATTACTACTACTATTATTAATTGTATATATATATCTACAAGGGCGGCCAAGGAAAAGGTGAATGGATGAGGTTCACGAAACAACAGGAATGAATTTGGAAGAACTAAGGTAGGCGACAACAGAAAGAAAGAAATGGGGAAAATGGATCATGTCGGTCGCTAGAGCTCAGAGAGCTGAAAGCACACAGTGACAAGGTGACAAGGTCATTATTCTCTTGGTGTTATCGGCATCCCGAGAGTGTTAGGCGATAGGCGTTAGTATTCGTTTGGTGTTATCAGCATTGGTGTTAGTATTCTTGTAGGTTTCACTGACGGCTGTTGAATCGTCAAGGGCGCGGGTGCTCCGTCAGAGGAAGGACCTAGCACCGCAGTGGATCAAGGTGTCCAGTCCTCAAGACCCCTCTCCGCCGTCCGCCATCTATGGCGACGCGAATGGTCAGTCTCTGCCAGCCGTTCCTCAGATGACTTCCGGTTCAGGAATCCCAGTGATCATGAGCAGGAAGGACGAAGCACCTAAGAGGAGTGTTTTCGACTCCAACTGGAATCAGAACCCAGCATATAAACACACAGGCAGGGTAAAGCAAACTGAACATATACAATAATTGTACATGCCGGTGTCACGAAATAGGGTATCCCCGTATTAATCGCATCCCCCCAAATTAAAAAAGTCGAAAAAGTCACTTCCGCGTGAATTTATTTTTGCAAATTAATTTTCATCTGCTTTGTTTTGAACAATGACACTAACAGGTATGTTTATTCCTACACCGTGATTCAAAAAAAAGTAAGCCAAATTATTTTTCATATATCTCCAACGTCTGATAACATATCACACTCAAATTTTCTAAATATTTAGAGAATTGGACCAAGAATATGATTCCAAGATTTCATGAGGTAAAGTTGAACGGATACAAAGATATGTATCTTTCAACTTCATGTGCCGAAATTTCAGTTTACAAGCAATTTTCTGTTAGATTCAATAAAATGTGAGTCAAAATTTTTCAGTATCTTTATGGCCTGATAATTAATCAGAGTAAAATTTTCCCAATATTTAGAGAATTGAACACAGAGTAGGATTCCAAAATAGCAAGTCATAAATTTGAACGGATAAAAAAGATATGAATATTTCAACTTCATCTCCAGAAACTTCAATTTTCAGCAAGTCTGTTTTACGGTGTTCTTTGCGGTTTTGACGCTTGATAGTTACCAATTTTGGTCTTCAGTGCATGACCCTGGAGTAATAATTAATGGATCCTATTATCGCAACGTTCTGCTGTCACAACATCTTCTACCTGTAATCAGAAATCTAGCCCCAGAAGGCTGGGTTTTTTTTCAACAGGACAGTGCCCCAGCCCTCAGAGCCAAGGAAACCATTGAAATGCTGACAAGAAGACGCCAGACTTCATTTCTCCCACATTATGGCCTCCGAACAGCCCAGATTTGAATCCTGTCGACCATGAAGTGTGGAGCTTGATGCAAGACCGAGTAGCCTAGACAACAATCCATGCTATAAACGATCTGAAGTAGCGCTTGATGGAACTGTGAGATGACCTGGACCAGCCGATAATCGACGATGCTGTTGCCCAATGACGCCAGCGCCTCCAGGCTTGCGTGCAAGGAGGAGTAGGACATTTTGAGCATCTTATTTAATTAAATAATCAAACCAAACTGTTGGAATCATATTGTTATTCAATTCTCTACATATCTGGAAAATTTTAGCGTGATTAATCATCAGTCATTAGAGATATAAGAAAAACAGTTTGACCTACATTTTATTGAATCTAACAGAAAATTGCTTGTAAACTGAAATTTCGGCATATCAAGTTGAAAGATACATATCTTTTTATCCGTTCAACTTTATCTCATGAAATTTTGGAATTGTATTCTTGGTCCAGTTCTCCAAATATTTGAAAATTTTTAGCTTGATATCTTATCAGGCGTTGGAGATATTTGAAAAACATTTTGGCTTACTTTTTTTTGAATCACGGTGTACTAGATAATTTCTGTTGCTTTGGTTTTAAAGCACTTAGAACATTTAAAACACTTGAGAACGGTCAGAGTCACTGAATAAATTCAAGCTGCCTTTTTGTGAACATCGCTTAGGACACTTAAAACAATTAGAGTCACTTTAAATTCTGATTACAAAATTATATTTTATAATATACTATTATAAAATTTTCAATTATACGCATTTAAAAAAACGGGATAGAATGGTTTATCACCCGGATAGTCTAGACCGGTTAATTCCATCCGGGGGGATAGATTAATTCATCCCCCCGGATAACTTTCAGGGGGATAGATTATCACGTGACACCGGCTTATGTATAATTCTATAGACAATGATTTATACAGATGGCTCGGTTAGCTTCGCAAATATGCACACACACATACAAACACACTCGCGCACATTTATAGGCCTATCAAGGTGTCATGCATTTTTCGATTTCGCAAAGAAAAATTAGCATGAATATTTATGTGAGTCATTACGTGCTTTTAGAAAAATCCAGGTCATTATTAGGCTACCTGCAAACTTTTCTCCATTAGGCTATACTATAATTATCATTGCAAAATGACACTGCGGCGAGAATTATTGCATAGGATTATTTTTATTGATGTTAATTAACCTCTGAAGTCACAAGATGTCGTCGCACGTCGTCAGAATCGAAACAGAAGACGGCAGAAACAAAACGAGACTTTTTTGAGTTGATGTGTGTTGTCTGGTGCTATACTGACTGGCAGACACTGTTGTTCACGCGATGACCGTTGTGTAATATGTATGTCTGGTTTTCATCTTCCTCAGTTAGTCAGTGAGTTGGAAACAAGGATGCGGGGATTGAAGGCTAATTAAGATTAAAGGATGAGGGATTGAAGGCTAATTATGATTAAAGGATGAGGCATTGAGGGGATTGAAGGCTAATTAAGATTAAAGAATGAGGGATTGAAGGCTAATTAAGATTAAAGAATGAGGGATTGAAGGCTAATTATGATTAAAGGATGAGGCATTGAGGGGATTGAAGGCTAATTAAGATTCAAAGATGATGGGATTGAAGGCTAATTAGTATTCAAGGATGAGGGGATTGAAGGCTAATTAAGATTAAAGGATGAGGGATTGAAGGCTAATTATGATTAAAGGATGAAGGGATTGAAGGCTAATTAAGATTAAAGAATGAGGGGATTGAAGGCTAATTAACATACAATTTCTTTCGAATAACCCTTATATAGTTGAGCGAAATTCAGATTCATGGTAAAGCATTTTCATTTCTATAGCGCCACCAGGCAAGTGTATGGGCAACACGCAACTTTCATGAGAGTGAGAAAGGTATAGTATAAGACGAGCACTGGCAACGGAATAAATAATAACTATAGGAACAGAGAGAGATCCGAAGCTGTTTTTCCAATGCCTTGTGTGTGCTTTTCTTTTGTCGCCAGCGATTGTCTCTTTTCCCCACTCCATCCTTACCGTTGAACTCCGCTGATCCGGAATTCGGCTCCGGATCTGATTCTCGCCCTAGATCCGGGTCCAGAGGCTTCGCGGATTTCTTCCGGATCCGCAAGAAGTCCAGCACAAACAGTCCATCTCTGGTGATCACTCCTCCGTCGTCCGAATCGAAGGACAGCGTCCGGTCGAAATCTCCCTTGAGAAGTCCGCCGCAGAAGACGACGAGGCGACAGAGGTCAAAGTCAACCGTGGAGCCCCCCGTCCTGTCCCCTGAACAGCGCTACCAGTGGAAAGAAACAGAGCCAATTGCGGTGCGGGTTTTCAACGCCAAGAGGGACCTGCCGCCAGACATGAGGTTGTCTCTGCCTTGTTCACCTGAGGAACCCCAGGCCACTCCTATGAGCGACCTGCTCTCGAGGCAGTCCGTTCCAGGGGCCTCTAAGCTGCAGGCATTCGGCATCAGGGACTTCCTGCACCTGTACAACAGCCAGAACAACAACAACAACAGCTCCTTTTCGAAGAGAGACAACGGTCTCAGATCTCCCACCAGAACCGTAAGTTTACTGAACGCAACTCGCCTGTCCCCTTCATAATGTTCTGCGGTCTTTGCAATTTATATCTGGTATACAGACTGCTGTTTGTGCTGTAAAATGTTTAAATCGGTAAAACATTATCATTTCTAGTATTTAGATTACTGTTGTCGTATTACGCAGGAAGTTGAAGGAACCCCATGAACTTCAGAAGGGCGCCTGTGAAACAGAAGCGTTACTCTGCCCTCGTCACTTTCCTGCTCTCTTTCTGACTCTCATTTTCATGCCACTATCAAGACCTGATGTAGGCTACAGTAACTGTCTATTTTCACTGTCAAAAGTTGTTTTCCTGATTTTCTCCTTAGGATATATCGTCCTATACATGTACCTCTCTCGTAGGCTGCTCCTTGCCTTTCGTATACGTTTTATTATGTCACTGTTTTCACTCTGTCTCCCTTGTTGGACGCTTCTTGCTTTCTCTTGTGGATAATAATTTATCTGTAATTTGTCGTCTTCTTTGTACATTCATTTACGACTTTTCGCTACCAATAAACACAATGGTGCCTTAGAATACCTAACAATGATCGACAGCTTTTAATGTTCCTTTTGCAGTTGTAATGATTCGGTACATGTATGCTAGGCCTATATCGTTGGGCCTATAGTTTCAAATGCACTGCAGAAGACATAGTGAGTTGATAATTATAGTTTCTCAATGTTCACAGCAGTTGTACAGATCCAGTAGCTGTAGTTTCTCAGTTTCTGAATGTTTATTATCTGTAGTTAGATAAATCAGTAGTTTTAGTTTCTTAGCATAGGGCATAGGATATAGTCTACAGTTGTGATCCTAGAATCATTTTCTGAGCAATAATCCTGGATTGTTCTTCTCTTCTTAGTCGTTCGAAATTCAGCGATCAACGGTCGATGATTTTTCATCCACCGGACTAGACGACGATGCTACCACGTCTTCGTCATTAGGATTTATATCCAACACGAGGATAATTTCCGGTCAGACTCTGCAGCTGGACCTTCCTGAAAGCATTCCGGAGTACCTCGAGGTGCACCAGGTCAGCTCTACGTCCAGTCTCCAGCCGACGCGAACCAGAAGGATGAGTCCAGCCAACAACCAGCTCCAGGACTCGGAATCGAGCAGGGAGCTGATGGACAAACAATACGGAACGAGCAGCAGCCGTAGGATGAGACGGTACTCAGAGCCACCGAAGCCGAACCTCAGGCAAATGGCCGTCCTCAATTCCATCCATATGAAACTCGTCTGTGAGAAGGACAACGGTGGATCGGAGCAAGGCCAGGATTACAATAAGGTAGGAAATACTACGCAGATTGATTTTACCCTCTTATCTGTGTGAGCTTTGCCTCCCTATTTCCACATGCATAGGCCGCCGCGCACTGCGCTCTGCTGTCCATGGTGACTTAATGGTTCCTTTCACTCGCTCTGCAACAATGCAGAGGCGTTCATTCTTTGTGGTTGGTCCAACAACCTGCAATGGACTTCCCTCGACTATGCGACACCTCCCAAGCTCTTCTCAATTTCACAAACTGTTGAAGACTGGTATTTTTTCGCTTGATCTCGGCTGGGAGCGTCTCAGAGTAGGAACCTTAAGGCGCGCTATATAAATTACGATTGACTGACTGATTGATTGATGACCAGGCTGGTCTGTTGGAAACAATTACAGGAAGAGGGGGTCGTGTATAATACGGCAATACGTGTATATATAGATGGTACACTGGTGACTTCCTCGAGTGCCCTTAATTCAAACTTTTATCTTATTCACCATGTGGTTTTCAACAGCCGAGTACACATCGCACCCTCGTAGGCTATATATACCCCGGTGGAATAACTTGTCTGGTAATAAAATATAGGTAAACTTGTCGTAGATATATATAGCAGACGATTTTATTGCAACCGCGGAAGTGGGGTGTCTCTGATAGGGTGAAGCAGTTCGTGTCGTTTATTATGCGAGACACATTTGAAAGTTATTTTAAGAGAGCATTAACCACGCTATAATATGTGATACGCAAAATCACTCGAGAAATGTTGTCTGTGCGTGAGAGATAATGTTTAGATGAAGTAGGCCTGTACTACAAGAATGGCAACAGAATTATTATGATATATAAGCACCTTCGTGATGTGAGACGCTATATAAATGTTCATATGCCATACATGCATACTTACATACACACATACATGCATACATACATGCATACATACATACATACATACATACATACATACATACATACATACATACATACATACATACATACATGCATGCATGCATGCACGCACGCACGCACGCACGCACACATGCCCGGTAGAGACTAAGTAATTGATAACACGCTGGCGTAGCGAGCGAGAGGTAGCGAGTTCGAGCCCCCGTTGGGCGGACATGCTTTGTAGGCCGCTATTAGCGCCGTGTATTTGCAAAGCTGTCTATTCAGTTTGATGTTAACTAAGTTTACTGCATAACTTGAACATGTAGAGCTCAGTGCTTTTGCAGGCGTTGAGCTGAAGAAAAATTATAAATTATTATTATTATTACTTATTACTTATTGTTATTAGGCCTATTATTATTATTATTATTATTATTATTATTATTATTATTATTATTATTATTATTATTATTGTCATGCAACTCACACATTAGACACTGCCACTATTATGCTAAGCAATAGCAGGGCGCATCCTTTGGCTTGATTTTTGCAGTGTTTACTGAATAGTCTATAATATATATATCTATATATATATATAGTAATAATAGTCTATGGGGACATCAGGGTCATCGCTGAGCAATCGTACTCAGCTGACTGTAGCGGGCAGAGTTCTATGTTGTGGTGCTCCCTGTCTAAAGCTGACCTGTTTCCTTCGGGCATATACATACCGGCCGAGATTCTGGGTATAGTTGCAATCACGAAGAGACGCGCTGCATTATGGGCAACATGGGCTGAGTCCACTGATGCAACGCGAAACCAGACCCTGAAATAATATACGTATACGATACGACGCAGTGCAGCATAGCAGACCTCCTCGTATACAAATGCAGCACAAAAGCCGTAAAAATAGCCATAGTAACTGTAGGCCTAGTAGTGTTCAGTTTCAACTGTCGACCCCTTGAATTCATGATGTTGTTGTGTAAAAATGCTTTAAGAGATCGACTCACTATATAACAATGGGACCAGCTGTATGATGGTCGCACATTCAATCGTCCATTTATCATTGACTCCTCGTAAAACTCTGCGAAGCACTGCAGTCTCAAATACGGTCCCCATGCAGTTGGGAAACATCGATGGCACTTGGGCTACATAAATGAGTTACGACAAGAAACTTTCTGGACGTAACCTTAACGAACTTTACAGAAGTTGCAGTCATAGATTCTGCTGCGCCAATATGGAAAGAAACTCCTAGGCGAATCAATGTCTCAGTTAATTAATTATCTAGACTAGGTTATTCTATATATAGTCTATTGTCTATATTATTATTTTTTAAATTATTTTTTCCCCGCCATCATTTATTTCAGTTTCAAACTGTGCAACACCAATTGGCTGTGCGTGATGAACAGTGAACTCCTGACAAACACAGACATAATGTGCTAATTGTCTACCACAACTAAAACTATAGTGTATGAAATCTATTAGTAAGATCAGTCGTCCTCGACTCCGGTGAGTTGTGCGAATGTGCCCCTGAAGGCTATGGCATTAAATATCTGGGTACAAATAGATAAACGTTGAAACAAGTGCAATATATTATTCGACCTATTATTATTATTATTACTATTATTATTATTATTATTATTATTATTATTTTTTTTTTTTTTTATTTATTTTTTTTTTTTGCCCCGAGGTATTTAGGATCCCTCAGGGACTTCATTACTAACTATTGGTTAAAAACTAGTCCAGAATGACCCTACTCTTCGTTGTCTTGATCGTCGAAAGTGCCTCGGAATGCGATCGCGTTAAAACGTTGTATCGTTAAAGAAATACGTTGGTAGAGGAAAGAGGTCTCTCGTGGGTCAGTATTATTATTATTATTATTATTATTATGAAGAATATTCGAACAACCCTAATGTCTAGGCTACTATCGACATATTAATGTGCCACACAGTCTCATCTGCTGCAGGTCGCTTCCATCTGTCGTTCCACGGCTCGTTTTGCCGGATTGTAAATCTCCTTCTCGTGTCGATCGGGGAGCGGTGGCAATGTTCCGGAGAGGCAGATGGCGTTCCCCCGTTGAAGAGCCACCGAAATCCGCTGGAATAAGTAAGACGTTTCCATAGGGTCATGCGTAGCAGCAGCAATTCTCCTCCCCAGCTCAGAAATGAAATCCAGTCCTTCTTTGCACCAAGCGCCGCCGGTCTCCAAGGCGACCGCAACAAAAGCGTGGGTACTGGTGATGGTGGAATACTTGATAGTTTTCGATGCAGCTGCGCGTTCGGCGGTTTTGCCAGCTTCGATGGATGTGTGTGGAAGGTGAGACAGGGCGAAGGTGTCGGGCACTGTCACATCCCATGCCAGGCATCGACCTCGTGACCAAGGGATGATTGTCACACCGTCTGGTCGCTTTCCGTCTTCTCTTAGCAGACCGAGGGGTTCTTTGTGGGACGGGATTTTCGCCCGTCCAAGAGCTCTCCACACGACATCGTTTATCATGTTATGTATTTGGTGCTTGCCGCTTCCTCCTTTGCAGACCAGTCCATGCAATCCTCTCGCGTCGACATTCCCTCGGCAGTGGTGGCACACATGAGGCTCGCAAAGCGACGTTCCTAATCTCACGCCAACTGCAAACCGTATCTCCTCGTCTGAGAGGCGCAGGCCTAGCGCAGTCACAGGGGGAGCGAGCATCCAGTCTCCAGAATGAGGGGCTCTCGAAGCTAGCAGACGAGCGCGGTCGCATGGGACGCTGGTGGACTCGAGCAGACCGGTCCATGCCTTTACAGTGAATCTAGAATCCCACTCCTTTTGGCTGTGAGATGCTGCTCCAGTAGGTGGGTCTGCGCCTGTCAGGGTAATCCAAGCGTTGAGAGCTGAGTCTGCAAGAACATATGGAACATCAGCTGACTCTGTATGTAGGATGCAGGCCTGCAGTTCGCTCGTGCTTATTATTATTATTATTATTATTATTATTATTATTATTATTATTAGTGGTACTGGTAGTGGTAGTGGTGGTGGTGGTGGTGGTGGTGGTGGTGGTGGTGGTAGTGGTAGTGGTAGTAGTACTGGTAGTGGTTGTAGTAGTGGTAGTATATAGTAGTAGTAGGCTAGTAGTAGTAGTATATAGTAGTAGTAGTAGCAGCAGCAGCAGCAGTAGTAGTAGTAGTAGTAGTAGTAGTATTACCATTAGTAGTAGTATTAGGTCTATTATTAAACTGTCATTTATTGCGCGCCAAAGCAAAAATATATATTGCATGCATGAAAGCGCGTAACAGGATGTATAGCCTAGTCTACTCATAATAAATCTTAAACAAATGAGTCTTCGGATTTTTCTTGAAGAGTGATAAAGAAGATGATTTGCGTAGGCTATATTTGCGGAATCACGGACGTTTCGTCCAAGGACGATTCGTCACGGACTGTTCGTCATGACCTGTTCGTCAAGCGGACGATTCGTCAAAGGACGTTTCGTCCACGGACGATTCGTCAACCAGTCAAAGCTGTACATGAAAGACTATCGGCACATAGGCCACGTGTGGATTGCCGACGGTAGCCTACATTTAAGATTGTGCCGTCTCCCTTTTTCCAACTCTACAGCATTCACTTCCATTTTGTCAACGGATTTTACCCAGCAGCTATAATTATATTGCCTGTTAACAAACAAAACGTGCCTATCTTATACAACCGTCTTATTGAAGAATTCAAGAGGCCGCAGCACCAACTGTCATTCTAACCGACTTTGGGGCTGCAGCAATGGGCGCATTCAGCGAATGATATCCCATGGCCTCTGCCACAACATGGAAAGATGGATGAACTGCTATCGTATTTCGTACAACTTTGACTGGCATAGGCGTAGGGGACATTTCAGCAGTGGGGGGGGCAAAAATTTTACTTTTGCCCGAAAAATTAAACCCGGAATAATTCACATCATGCACACATAGCCATCTTTGTTCTTGCACCCACACCCGGGGGACAAGGGGCAAATACACCGGGGCCCGGCCATATTATATGGGCCAGGCTGGCTAATTTTAGGCATATATGCAATATTATTATGTAGCCTATGTATATATTCGTGACGCTTAACCAGTTCAAACATCACACGAGCCAGTGTTTAATCTAGTCCCCCTCCTCTGGGGGGGGGGAATTGGAGTTTCTGGGGGGGAGACAGTTGAACGTCCGAAGGACGCTCGTGAAGCGCGTAGCACCGAGACTGGGAGGGGGAGGGGTATGGGGAGGGGTATGCGCCCCTCCCATCAGAAACTTTTTGAAATTCCACATTGCAATAGCAGCATTTTAAGGGGTCATTTTTTAAAAAAGCTGTACTTTTTCAGTGACCCATTAGAAAATATTTGGATTTCCACATTGCAATGGCAGCATTTTAAGGGGTCATCTTAACAAAATAGCTGTACTGTTTCAGTGACCCATTAGAAAATTTTTGAATTTCCACATTGCAATGCCAGCATTTTAAGGGGTCATCTTAACAAAATAGCTGTACTGTTTCAGTGACCCATTAGAAAATTTTTGGATTTCCACATTGCAATGGCAGCATTTTAAGGGGTCATCTTAACAAAATAGCTGTACTGTTTCAGTGACCCATTAGAAAATTTTTGGATTTCCACATTGCAATAGCAGCATTTTAAGGTGTCGTCTTGACAATATAGCTGTACTTTTTCAGTGACCCATTAGAAACTTTTTGGATTTCCACATTGCAATGGCAGCATTTTAAGGGGTCATCTTAACAAAATAGCTGTAGGCTACTGTTTCAGTGACCCATTAGAAACTTTTTGGATTTCCACATTGCAATGGCAGCATTTTAAGGTGTCGTCTTAACAAAATAGCTGTACTTTTTCAGTGACCCATTAGAAAATTTTTGGATTTCCACATTGCAATGGCAGCATTTTATCGTGACGTCTTGACAAAATAGCTGTACTTTTTCAGTGACTTATTAGAAACTTTTTGAATTTCCACATTGCAATGTCTGCATTTTAAGGTGTCATCTTAACTTGATAGTATCATATATTATAATAGCAAAATGATGTCATTATAATCATATAATAATAAATAATATCACGGTATATTATAACACTCCATGTAAAATAATGATGAAAGCAGTAACTAAAAACCAATATTTCGTCAAATTTTTCTGGGGGGGAATGTCAATCCTGGGGGGGGGAACTTCCCCCCCCCAGAGACGTCTAGATTAAACACTGCACACGAGCAACTTATTAAATTCATAAAAATTGTATATTGCTTTGTAGGCTATTGTATTTAATCATCTACAAAGCGCCTCAGCAGAGGCGCTAATAGTGCGCAAAACCGCGCTCGAAGCTGCAGGTTTTAAGATGAGAGAATGAAGAAGAGAGACTGACACAGAAAGTGTATAGAGCGAACGTAAGGAGAAAGCTCATTTCAAAGAGAAGAACCAATTGAGGCAAATGATCAAGACTGAGCCATTGCAAATGATCAAGACTGAGCCATTGCAGTTCTAGAAGGCGAAAGCAAGAGTCAGACTTGACTCTTGTTGGATGAACGAAGTGGACGGTTGGAGGAACCTGAGTGAGGCCTTAGTATAACGTCGGTCAGATATTTGGGCAAAACCCCGCTGAGCCTTGAAGATCAGAGTGAGGATCTTAGATTGCAGATCTATGCGAGCACGGAGAGAAAGCCAATGGGTGGGGACAGAACGGCGAGAGATCCTGAGACACCTTAAATGAAAATAAAGGAACGTGTGCTTTGGAAATGTCCTCAGTTAAGGTATTATCCTTCCCGTAATATAAGTGAGCTATCAAGTGCAACACCCTGATCCCGCACACTTGACAATGCATGGCAAGAAGGAAAAGATTGTAGATTTTCAGAGTGCAGACCAAGATCTGCACGTTCAATGTTGATGATCGCAAGATTATCGTGTCTATTTTGCCTCATGACCAGTAGAAATTTCGATGTCATTCAGGCAGTGAATTCCGTGTTCTGTTGTACCTAGCTTGCATGCTGTGGATTGTCCTCAAATGCCACGAATAGTCGCAATTTTCGGTCAAATTTCGGCTCTTGAATTTGCTGCGACTCTATAGCCATTATTTACCGAGAATTCAGAACTTTTTCGGGGATTTCTGCCATCCATAGTTGTTGTGAGTTAATATCTAACTCGATTCGGGCAAGATTTTCTGGCAAATTTCGGCTCTTGAATTTGTTGCGATTCTCGCCATTATTTATAAAATGCTACCGTGAATTCAGAATTTTTCGGGAATTTCTGCTATCGATGGTTGTGAGTTAATATCTAACTCGATTCGGGCAAGATTTTCGGGCAAATTTCGACTCTTGAATTTGCTCCGATTCTCGCCATTAAGCTTATTTATAAAATGCTACCGTGAATTCAGAACTTTTTCGAGAATTTCTGCTCACCATGATTGTTGTGAGCTAATATCTAACTCGATTCGGGCAAGATGGAACTGGGAGATAATGTGGTACACTAATGAACGTTGAACTTCAAGAAGTTTGGCTAATATTTTCCCGGGTCTACTTGCCCGAAAAAACAGACTTGCCCGAAATTTGGGGGGGGCATTTGCCCCCCCTGGACCCCCGTCTCCTACGCCTATGTTGACTGGTTGACGAACAGTCCGGTGACGAACCGTCCGCATGACGAATCGTCCGTGGACGAAACGTCCTCTGACGAATCGTCCTTGGACGAAAGGCCCGCATACCATATTTGAGGAAGTCTATTCCACTCAGTTGACCCGGCTAGCGCAAATACACGGTTTCCAAATTTCCGAGCTGAACGTTCCGTGTGACCACCAGGGCCGGATTTAGGGTGGTGGGGGCCCATGGGCGCCCGTTATGGTGGGCCCTTTGCTGCAACGGATATGTTGTTTTCGATGCACAGTATCGGACAGGAACAAACCCCCACACACGTATACGGTCATAACATGTTACAGACAAACCGTGCTAAAAGCAATGTTTAAATTGTTGACTTATGGTCAATAATTTGTTAAATACATAAATGAAGATCGACAAATTAAAAATATCATTTGATGAGAGATAAAGTTTCTAAATCATTTTCAAAATGAAAAGTAAAGGATAAACGCTAAGCAGCTTCTTGTCCAATTTTCAATAAGCATGCACTGAAACAAAGGAAGAAAGCAAAAATTGTGACATAGGCCTATGTGCGACCTCAAAAATAAAGCAGATAGGCCTGGCTTTATGCAGTTAAATAACTCGGTTAGGCCTACAGTTTAATCTAAATTTGAGTAGGGTCATTAAGGTATTTGCACCCTTTTCTATTGGCAAAGTCATCAATTAACTGATTAAAATAGAGCTGGCATGGAATATGACTCTATGCTCAACACTGCAATGTCTCACATGTGTCTTATTATCTTCATCTTGGAAAACGAGCAATCAGCACTGCAGTTTGTCACCATGAGCACCAAGTACATTCTTAGCATAATTTGCAATTTGAAAATGAATTTTCAACACATTTTTCGAGTAGCCTACTTGGTAGGGCATATATAGGCCTATGAACTGCTACTAACTTATGCCAAGGTCGGTTCTTCCAATCTCGTCTTGAAGCATTTTTACAAAATAAGGGAACTGCTCGTTGCTCGTTGCAATGCTTTTACGAGGTCGTCACCATAACTATAAGCTTTTTCGCAGAGTTGAGGAGTTCTCGATCACTATAGGGGCCTACATGATTCAAGATTAGATAATAAAAAACCAACCAAACCTTGAGCAGAGCAACAGCTTCTCGTCGGCTAGGTCTAATTAATATGCCTATTATATTTTAGTGCCCTTATGCCAATTTACAATGCGGTTCATGCATGTCGGTTGAAATCCTTTAGACTCTTCAAATTATATTAAATTATAGTCTACTGATTTGCAAACTCCATCTCCATCTGTGACCTTATAAACCAAGCATGTTATGAAGGTAGAGCCTATAGATATATATGACTGGGGTCTGAAAGACATTGACAGCGCAGTAATGACAGCAAACATGTCGCTGTCCACTGCTACAGATGGGTCAAAATACCAGCCGAGCACTGGAGTGCAACAGTGTAAGATCTTCCACTCGGAAACCTGATACTCGTGGGGAGGTGGTGGAGTCAGGACGCTGACTGTCTCGATCTGTTCGTTGTCTGCTGCGTATATATACCGACTAGTCCAGGGAACACCTCTGACATGCACTGACAGTGTCAGTATCTGTCTACACAAACGAGCCATCATAGCTTGAGTTAAACGAAATATAATCTGTCAACAGCAGGTGTTGAGGATGTCATGCTTAAAGCCCTGTTGATGAGCAATATCAACGAATACAGATAGACTGTGGTCAGTTCAAAACCGCTCACTGATTAAGCCTAAAATCCCTTTGCAATACACTTATGATTCATTCCTTAATAAAAAATAAATAAAACTTCAACTGGTGGGGGCCCCTAAGTGGTGGGGGCCCATGGGCTGGAGCCCGTGTAGCCCATGCCTAAATCCGGCCCTGGTGACCACAAAGTTACCTTGAGATGAAGACCGTAGTCGTCGTCTCAATTGAAGAGATGAAGATGGCGTTACAAGTGAGGACAAAAATAGGAAGGAGATGAACTATAGCGAGGACTCTGTGCATCAGATGACAGAGTTTGAAAAATCCATTCGTGTCTGTATGAGAAGCCAGCGATGTTCACGAACGGTGCATAGGAAGTGAAGTGGTCATGATGCATGGGTTAACTTTTTGATAAGCTTAGCAGCACAATGGAGAAGAGTGGATTATTGTAACTATTGTTATCGCGATCTCTTTGTTACGTAATGCGTGAGTCATGATGTTGCTGATGCGGTGACATCACAATGCGTCGCATGGATACAAATAATTCGTGGTTTGATTTGTACATCTCAAACGAAACTCTGCTAAGAACGAGGGCTGCAATTCAATTCGAAACGTAACAACAGTCTATAAGATCAATTGAAGTACAATATTATTTTCGCTTTTATAAATGACCAAGATGCGGTATGACGTGTGTTATTTTTCTGAGTAGAGTCTACAAATTGTAAATCTGTACTAGTATCCCATCGGCTTGAGTTTACTTTTGAACAATCCGACGATAACAGTCGGGCTTTTCGAAGCATCATGAAGCTAGTTGCAGCCGTCGTTACATTTCTCCTCTTGAGCTGGACGCCGGTTTCATCCCTGCGACCTTCCGGTGCCACTCAGCCGGGCATTCTGCTCCGTCTGTCGGACAAGGGACTTCAGTATGCGGCTAAGAAAATCATGGAATTTGTCGACTCAAAGATCGATCCAGGGATGCGTCTTTCCGACCTTAAAGGAACGTTCCAGCCGAGCGTTGGTTCCGTTGACTACCTGATGACCGACATTCGAGCGTGGAACTTCAACTGGAACGATGTGAGCGGCGGTGTCATCCCAGGCGTCGGGGTCAGGGTCGTCTTCCGTAAGATTTCAGTGAAGATAGACGGTAGATTTCACATCAACTACTCCGTCATGGCTCTTCCGAGCACGAACAGAGGTACTTTCAGTCTGACCGTCTCCGATGTATCTCTCTCCGTCAATGCAACGGCAGGAATGGGAGCCACCGGGCTGCCCACGCTCGACCTCTCCAACTGCTTAGCCGAAATAGGAAACATTGGACTGGATTTCAAGGCCGAAAGCTTGAACTGGGTTCTTAGCTATTTCACTGAAAACATTAAGAACGCTCTCAAACCGGCTTTGACCTCTGCGATCTGTAAGGCAGTGGCGAGTGCTCGCGATCTGGTCGTACCACAGATTACGAACCACATTAAATCGTGTCTGGACAGGTCCTGCTTCTTTCTTATCGATCTACATTTCGTCTCTCCGCCCGTCTTCGGCAAAGGTTTCGTCGAGACGGCATTCCAGGGGGAGATTTTCTGGAGGAGTGACCCGAAGCGAGCTCCATTCAAAGCCGTACAATTTCAACGCTTGCCAGTACCGGTATCTCCGAAGATGGCCGATATCTACGTGAACGCTTACGTGCTGAACACTCTGATGTACGCTCTCTACCAGAACGATCTGCTGTCCTGCGTCTTCACGAAAAACGAACTTCCAGTCGACTATCGTTACGTGATGAGCACATCTTGCGCGAGCGGCTTCTGCATCGGAAAAGTCCTTCCAGATGTCGTCAGTCTCTATCCGGACTCAACCGTAGAGCTCGACATCGTCGCAACCAAATTACCGTCTCTCGACATCTACGATAACGACCTCTTTTCGCTTACCTTCGGCGGTAACATAAGCGTACGGGTAAGGAACGCCACCGGGTCCGTGAAGTCATTCGGCGTGATCGCACTCGAGGGTTTCGTGACGGCGTCTGCGTTACTTACCAGCGACGGTGCGTTTGTCTTCATCGTCAAGCAGATCGGATTGTCGAATGCGAGCATCAGTGAGGTAGAAGCACAGGGCAGCAAGGACCTGACGGAGGTTCTACGTTCGTCGGCAACCAACTACCTGCTTCCGAAGCTGAACGAATTTGGACAGAAAGGTTTCTCGGTACTGCGTGTGGGAAAGCTGAGTGCAAGCAGTCCGTCGTTGAAGCTGATTCAGAATGCGTTCGTTCTTATGACAGACGTCATTTACTCGAACGTCACGGTCGCAAGACTTTTAAGAATGACGTCAGATTAGTATGTTCTTGCAAATGAACAAAACTCCATCTTATTACATCGTAGTCGGTCATTACTGTCAGCTGAAGATTCCATTTTTAAATAGGCTAAGTCCGTAGTTATTCATATATTTTAATATTCGTTTATTCGGTATAGAAGACTATATATATTTAAAGCTAAAGGTTCAAAGGTACAAGTAACGATTACAGCGAAGTGTGCTGGAATAGCTGCGCAATTTATTAGGAATACATGTTCCATCTTATCTTGATGAATTGTTTCGTGTGACACAGGTTTTATATGCAAAAGGTCATAAAATAATACCAGGCTAAACGAGTTTTTTACGAGTCTAGAACTTGGAATGTAGCGACTTAAAGTTTTCGTACAATTTTGCGATGATCAACTCTTCAAACATCGTCTTTTCATTTGCTTGTTTATTTATTTATTGCCAGAGGAACAAAAAGAACACGTGTACAAGTAGTAGATACAGAAACGTTTCTGTTTAATGACATTGTGTCATAACCAAGATGATTAGTGTCGCCCTCCTCTTTTAACCAGGCATGGGACTGGCAATGGCATTAGGGCAGAGTGCAACCAGTGGCGGAGTTATATTCACTTGGAGCTTATAAAAAAGGTGGTGCTGTGTCTAATTTATTATGATGTACGCTATATGTTCGGGCTGTCACTTGATCTCTTTCTTCTTTCTCTGCCTCTACTACTCTGCTCCTCGCCTTTCTTCATTGTCGGAGCCATAAAAGTCACCTCTATAGAGGCCGAGCGCAGAGGTCGGTAACCAGAGCAAGCCGAGGTTTAGTAGGCCATACGAAACGTGAGACCGAAGATATGTAAGACCAGACGATATAGCCTACGTGAGACCAGAGGAACCGAAGATTAGTTGTCTACAGATGATAAAAATTCCAACAACCACGAAATTTGAATCCACTTAAATTCAAACAACGTCACACAGAACGCTTAAAATCTGATAATAATTACTGTACCTCAGGTACAAGAGGGGTTTATGGATTTGAAACTTTACATCAGCTTATCCTACTGTAAATGATAATATTATTACAATGATATATTCTCAAACGTTCAATCAATTAGGCTTCGCAGGCCCAGCTATTCCGAGAGCTCGGTCTATATATCATGGTCTCCTGTCTTTTAAAGTATGTTGTGCAATCCTCGTTGGTGCCTACGTCTCTAGTATATGGTTCTTCAAATTCAGGACCACGCCTTCTTGAGCATCGTGGCAAGTTTAGTTGGGTGCAGCAGTG
The DNA here is from genome assembly GCA_949752735.1 of Lumbricus terrestris. Lineage (NCBI taxonomy): Eukaryota > Metazoa > Annelida > Clitellata > Crassiclitellata > Lumbricidae > Lumbricus > Lumbricus terrestris. The sequence goes on from OX457036.1 coordinate 25,738,114, forward strand.
CAGTGGTGGGTTAGGTTCATTGGAGCAGCAGGGTTCCAGGTTTGAATCCACCTCAAGCCGGCGCGTAGGGACCTTGAGCAAGTCCTTCACTCACTCGCAATTGCTCGTGTGCTTCGGCGTGAAACTCCGATGCAGTGTCCGCGCTGTTGTCGGGAGGGCCTCTGAGTAGAAGTTGAAAAGGCGCTATAGCATATTATTCGCGAAATGGATGAATAAATAACATAAATAAATACAGATCTCGTGATCAGAGCTGTTGCCAGACTTTTGTGACCAGCGATTGATGTAGCCTAATGGCGGCGCCAGCCATTTATTGCTGCCAGGGCAACAGTAGAAGTTACCAGAGCAGATAGCGATTTATGGCGAGCATGGTAGCACAGGCATATTATGTGAGGAGCCTATAGTAAAAATACCGCGCCACCGCACACGCCATAGAATGCCCATGCATTGTTATGATTGACTATGGTATGACTAGTCCAGGGGTCAGATGAGCTATATATAGCCTAGGTCCTTTAAGTTGAACGCTTTCTGATAGTTGTTAAGCAAATTATTTTTAGCATTTGGGTCAAGTTAGTGAACCGTTACAAATCTTCTTTCGGTAGCAGCATTGCTTGCAATACAAAAGTCTAACAAAGGCAAATGCTCAAGTAACTCGTGCCATTTGAAGTACATTATAGAAAACATGGTATGTCTATAGACATGTTATAATTTGTATGCTCAATGTAGATACACAAGTCAGTATCACTGCACGCATCCACTGCAAGATCATCCATCTGGCATCTGGTATTCAAAGCACAGCTGAGAAATGTCCCTGAAAACGCCTACATTCTAAACTACTGTACAGGCTATATACAAAAACCGTTATCTGCATCTTCATCTATGTACTTTTTGTATAATTATAGCTTAATAGGGTCTGCTGATCATCTTAAAATTTTTGTTCCATGGGACTAAGACTGCTCTTGTCCAACATCTGGCGCTCTCCGTGCCTCCACCTGGAATGATCTTCTTCCACCTGGAATGACCTTCTTCCACCTGGAATGAGCTTCTTCCACCTGGAATGACCTTCTTCCACCTGGAATGACCTTCTTCCACCTGGAATGACCTTCTTCCACCTGGAATGACCTTCTTCCACCTGGAATGATCTTCTTCCACCTGGAATGACCTTCCTCCTTAACTAAGAACAAGACTCGTTTTTCTCATCAGCCTCTCATTCTTTGAGGCATTTCGATTATATTTCAGGCTGTCTTTTCTGTCAAAGTAGTTGAGATTAATGTTAACCAAGATAACTGCATAAATTTATAGCCTATAGCCCTATACCGTTACCGGTTGCGGTCAGTCATCCGTAGGCTATTGTTGAATAGCAAAGCAAAACAAAATAATATTAATTTCTTTTCCCACGGAGTTTCCGTGCTGAGAACACACCTGTGAATTGTCATTCTGCGAGAGACGCCTAGAAATATATAGACACGATACGATACAGCTGTAAATCTCTCGACAATTTTTGTTAATTTTATGCCGCGATAAAGTACTCCGGCTAAAAAGTCATCAGAAAAATCCGTACCGTAAACAAAATACGCAATATAGGCTATAATTATACGGGCAACCGTAGGCCTATATTCTACCGCGCATTGGCCTCGGGTTTTTAACCAGACGACAGCCCTGGTAGTGCTTTGTTACGACGGAGTCTCGGAGTGCGGACTGCGGATGACAACAGTAAGAAAAAATATGGCCGAACATATTCTGAGCATGGCAACAATTCTGGCAGTTCAACGACCAGAGCAAAGGCTTTTTTACTACCAGGGTATTTGCCATGCCCTGCCCTGTCCTGCCATGCCCTGTGCGTAGCGCCGCCCATGAATTGATGGCGAGCACAGGCAAGCATTCTGGGAACTTTTTGGCAGGGCAACGACCGCGACAAAGGCCCTCCCTTGCTCTGGTTTACTTGCTCTTGGCACCGCCACGACTCGCGACGCCAAGCAGACAAATAAAGACGGCAGATATACAGGGTGGCTCAAAAAAAAACGTACCACCGGGGAAAATGCGATATCTTCGCCGCCGATTGAACTTTTTCTGCGAAAATATCCCAATTTGTAGGAGAATGAATTTCCAACAATCCCTGAAAGTTTCATTTGAAACTTTTCATGTTTGCAAAAGTTACAGCTGTTCAAACTTAAAATTTCGTTTTTTCAAATATCCGCGGAAAATTTACGTCACTTGTAGATTTCCATGTCATATGATATCACTTTTCCCTACGACCTCAGCATTCGGTTTTGCAGTTTATTGTAAGGTATAATGAGAGTGTCCACTCTCTGCCTTAACACAAGCTCAAATTCTTTTTGTGAAGCTTAGTATGGCCTTGTTGGTCGGGTCCTGCGGCAACGGACCCCACATTAGCAGCAAGACTTGCTTCAGCTGGCCAATGTTCTCCAACTTGGGATTAAATGTCTTGCAGCGTTCCAGCATAGCTCCCCAGACGTGATAATCAAGAGGGCTGAGGTCGAGTTTGTTAGTCATCTTTGCCAATGCATTTACTTCAGTTGATGTCAATAAGGTAGCGCCATCATAATCAACCTTGCCGTGCGAGCAAGCAGGCGCACTGTCCTGCTGCATAATAAAACCAGATGTTAGAGCATACCTGGTCTTCAATGAGTCTGGGTAAGCGAGTTCAATGATGAGTTTGACATCTAACCTACTGAATGGGATTAATTGCAGTCTTTTCTTGCAGCCGCAACACACGCCGGCATATCTGATGCCGAAACCACGATTTGCTTTGCAAACTTGACCTTTCGATTACCAAGCGAATTTCGTGAAAATCGCGCTTTTTCCGTCAGATCAAGCGACCACTTCCTGCCTCTCTTCTGACATCTGATCTTCGTTACATAAACACGTTTGCAGATAGTCTTCAATGTGCTCAGGCTCCACTTTTCACTGGGTATTTTGCTATGATCACGCGATGTCTCAGTCTCTGTTCATGCAAAGTCCGAGTTCCCATTTTATCTTTTGCAGAAACTTTGCCCATGACGTTCATTGTTTGGGTTCACCAATTGAGACCTTAATCTATAAAATATCACCAAATACCAGCAGATTGCTTCATAAACAGCTTCTTTACAGCTCATAGTGAGGTCGTATGACATCATCATCAATGTGTGTGTGTTGTAATTTGCCAAACATCCTAATGAAATCACTTGTATTGGAGCATGATTCTCCGGATAATTGAAAAAACGAAATTTTAAGTTTGAACAGCTGTAACTTTTGCAAACATGAAAAGTTTCAAATGAAACTTTCAGGGATTGTTGTATATTCATTCCCCTTCAAATTGTGAAATTTTCGCAGAAAAACACCAATCGGCTGCGAAGATATCGCATTTTCCCCGGTGGTACGTTTTTTTTTGAGCCACCCTGTATATGCTATATTTAGGTGGCACTGCGCAGTTGACTCATTACTTGACACATGCCGAAACCTTAAAAATAAATTCTTTTTATCCATTTATTTATTCTATTTATTTCTCCAGTTCTTTGGCGCCCCTTCAAGCTCTTTATTCAGAGGCGCTCCCGACTACAGCGCGGACACTGCATCGGAGTTTCACGCCGAAGCGCCCAAGTAACTGAGAGTGAAGGACTTGCTCAAGGTCCCTATACGCGGCGACTTGAGGTGGATTCGAACCTCGAACCTTCGGGCTCCAAGGCAACGGCGCCACCACTACACCACCGCGCCCCACACATTATGTAGGCCAAGGTAGTCCGTAGGTGTCGGCTGCCAGAGCTCTGTGCAGAATTCTTCGTAAAATTGATCGACATTCGCATGCCGAAGCGAAAACAAAATATCAAACAATTCAAGTAAAAACTGATCATTGTTCAAATCACGCCGCAATTGTGATTGTTTCCACGAACGTGATGATTGTTTTACTTCACGAACTGCAGAATCCCCAAAAGTAGACATAGAGTTTGATTTCGTGCCAATAAACACAAGCTGAACGTGAACAACCAATCTTCTGCCATATTGGCTACTGTAGGTATAAACGACCCCGTTCTGATTTTGTCATGAATTTTTTTGACTGATGACTAAGTTGGTCTTCTTTTCTTGCAGGCTTTATCGAGCCCTACAGCCATTGCACGTAAGTGATCTTTCACGTGACATTATTCTAACTTTCTCAAGCGGAATCTAATGACGAATAAAAGACGTTAAAAAGAGGCACGTTGATTTTATCTTCTTGATCAATTTCTAACTTACAGTAAATGGCGATTGAAAACGTTAGGGGCCCATAATACCCCAATTTGCCCTATCTATTTGTATAGATTTGTATAGCGCCTCTCACAGCGCACACCAATCAGAGGCTCTCCAGGTGGTTGACTTCAAGTTTAAATTCCTCTGTTCAAATTCAGTCACGCCTTCAAGATTCGTTTTTTCTGCTCTATCCTTTTGATTATTTGTCAGCATTGTCTGAGATAATTATGACGTCGGAAATTGGCAGATTCACAGGCAAAGCAATAGACAGTGCTGTAACATGGAACTATTTGGAAAAGACATGAACCAAATATAGATAATGGAGATGAAATATCAGATTTAATAGACCACTTATCTATGGAAACTATTATACATGTAGGCTACTTAGACAAAACTCCTCTTTATCCGACCTATTTCAGAGTTAGTTCTTGTCATTTCCGCCAAGCGACTTGAGACATGCTACGTATATCGACCATGATGTAGGCCTAAGAGTGCTCTTACACACTCTATTACGCTCGATCTCTTCAAGAGTTTACCTTCTTAATATGTAAGCTCTTCTTTGTATAACTATTCCTTTGCAGAATCTCTTGGGATAAAGATTCCAATGACGTCTCGACATGAACTTCTACTCTGGCGAGACAAGGAAACAGGAGCTCAGCTACTGAAAGTGAGTATCACCAAGCATACTTGGATATCTTTCTTTGACTTCTCTGCATGGGCAACTCCTCTTACACGGCGCTGCGCTATTGAATAAGCTGGTGCCATGCACTTAGCTTTATGCTGTGCTTTAGACACATTACTAACCTACATGTATATTGCGTTTGTTCGATGAAGCTTACACAATAATAATAATAATAATAATAATAATAATAATAATAATAATAATAATAATAATAATAATAATAATAATAATAATAAAATAATAATAATAATAATAATAATAATAATAAAATAATAATAACAATAATAATAATAATACTAATAATAATAATAATAATAATAATAATAATACTAATAATAATAATACTAATAATAATACTACTACTACTACTAATAATAATAATAATAATAATAAAATAATAATAATAATAATAATACTAATAATAATAATAATAATAATAATAATACTAATAATAATAATAATACTAATAATAATAATAATAATAATAATAATAATAATAATAATAATAATAATACTAATAATAATAATAATACTAATAATAATAATACTAATAATAATAATAATGCGCATTAGTTGTTCAATATTTTGCTGACTTTGATGCGGAGCGATTGCCGAGGTTTGACGATTAGTCTGAGTATAGGTCTACAACTCTACATGCGCTGGAATTCGCTATTACCCTATGTCGATCGCTTGTTCTCTGATTTACCTCACTGTCGACAGTGGGACGCGGTGGTGTAGGTGAATGTTCGGTGCCTTGAAGCCGGAAGGTTGCAGCTTCGATTCCACCTCAAGTCACCGCGTAGGCTATATATAGGGATCATGCAGAGCAAGCCCTTCGCTTGCAATTGCTCATGCACTTCGGCGTGAAACTCTGATTCAGTGTCTGCGCTGGTGTATTCGGGAGCGTCTCTGAGTTGGTTTCTTGAATGGGCGCTATAACAAATAGGCTACTCGTCTTGCTCTGGCAGTTAGTTGCATTATGCTGCGATACTATACTTCCATTGTGCTCCGTCGCTGATGTGTTAACGCTTTCATGCATTCCTCTAATTTATCTCGTGTTGGTTTGTTTCAGCTTCCTGTCAGTGGAAAGGGTCACCAGGACGATTTGTACGACATTGGTAAGGACTATATTTAATCACTCTACAAGGACTAATCACTCTACATCTACTTCATGCATTTTCCTCGTGCGTCTTAAGGTCTCTAAGATTAAGTGAGGCAATAATATTCATTACTAGGCCTAAATTGAGAGATTTAACCATAAAATCATTAAATAACTAAGGAATCGTCAACGAAATGCAGTGAATAATAATTAGAATAATTGTCTGCTGCGTGTATATCGGTGCAATCATGACGTCATTCGATGGCGATACAAGTGGCAGCAAATCGGATTAATTTATATGGAAGTCAGACCCACCGATGGAACACCGCAGATGGCTTAATGACGGAGAAATTACACCAAACGCAGCACGTTGGCCTACAATACAATCTTATTCGTCGCTCAGGAGTGTCACTTGCCACCTTTTGCAATTAGCTGTTTTAAAGTAGCCTATTAAATGGGGATTATGGGGTGCACGATTCAGAGAGTTAATTCAAATGATCTGCGTGTTTTAAATTCAGATTCTAATGGTAAGCTGACTTTCGTGAAGTTGATGAAGCTGCACAAGTGTCACGAATTGATGCCACAGAGCGCCAAATTGGTCCTGTTGGATTCAGAGCTAGAGGTAAGTCGTTGAATTTGTGTCTTCGTTCTCCTAATGTCTGATGCTGAATGCAGAACTTGATTTAAGTCTAAACTGGTCCTCCTTGACGGCTCTGTGGCTTCTCATAAATGATGCAGGCCAGTGCGTCATTACTTGGACGACAGTAGAGGAATTGACGAGGGAACAAGTCATTTATCCACAGCCCGAAATATCGAGACATAGATCTACCTATAGGCTACTTGACTAAACTGAGCTTACTTAGTCTACATTAAAAAATAGTGCGCCTTACATAATAATTATGTCCACTGTCTAGTGATTTAACCATAAAATTAGAATAGTTCGTACCACCAATGTTCAGAAGATAGACCAGAAACGGTCATGATTTCCTATCACAGAAACTTAGAATTATTGCTCCTCAAGGTTATGGTTGGTGTGGCGTGCATGGTTAAAGCTTTTGACCTGCAAGGCTGCAGTGAGCTCAGCTTCTAGACTTTACTGAACCAATCGCTCCACGTACATTTGCTCATTGTCATTAATGTTCTTTTGAGCCGTCTGTCTGTCTGTGTGCACTTCAGAACTTTGAAGGGAGGCAATAAAATCAACTGGAAATGTATTGTTATTATTATTATTGTTATAGTCATCATGATCATCATGATCATGATCATGATCATCATCATCATCATCATCATCATCGTCATCATCATCATTTAAAAAATATTATTATCGTTATTATTAGGCCTATTGTCATCTTCTTCGTTATTGTCATCATCATCATCATGGTTATGATGTGACAGTATACTATACAAAAAGGCAAAGAAATGATGCAAGTCTGACGCAGAAGATCAACGCAGATCGCATGTGGTAAAATGTCGCCAGAATGATGCCTGTGATGAACGCCTCTGAACAGTCTACGCTACGAGAAGCGCTCCGTAAATATTTAGATACGATACGATAATAATTATTGCCAAATTATATGTTTATCCGACCATAGACTCCAAAGGATTTTAACTTTTCAGTTTGGACAGAAGTGGGATTTCAGGTTGAGATAGATATGAAGCCAACAACAGCGTTGAAATTGGATCTTTATTTTGCTGCAGGTCATATCAGCCTTCTTTGCTTTGATGTTCAACGAGATCAGAGCTGCGCCGATCTGGGAAGCATCGGAAAGAGACTTTGTTGGTAAGCAGTATAAAATATTGTTACCATCGAATATGTAGAGGCCTACTTATATGGTGCACCTCTGAGGATAGGATATCTCTATAGATACTCCATCTTGCAGTTTTACTCAGTGGTACATATTACATTGCTGACACCATGATTCTCTTCTATATTAGAGTCTTGAGTTCAAATCCTGGCGTACTGCATTCCATTGACAAGACAGAGTTGGAGATGAAGCCCTCCTTGAGTAGGACTTGGATACCTTTCAGTAGGCGCTATATCAATTCTTTGATTGATTGATTGATTGATTGATTGACTGACTGACTGACCGACCGACCGACCGATTGATTGATTGATTGACTGACTGATTGATTGATTGATTGAGTGGATGATTGTCTTCTGCAGTTGTTATATAAATGCAGTTGTGATTAATCGATTTAGTTTTAATACAAGCAGCTGTACGTGTGACTAGATATCCAATGGGATTTCATCTTGATGGAGATGTAAAATCAATAATTCGCCTGCGTCTTAAGACTTAATTCTTTATTTCAAGGGTTCAACGAAAAACAGCAGCTGACCTTAAATTCACCTCAACTGAACCATTGCATTCTCCATTCCTCTGTCCTCTGACAATCTTCTCACTCTGCTCCTGTCTATCTTGTCCTTATTATGTGTTTCTGTCTGTCTTCCCTGCTGCTGTCTCTCGTTGTCAATATCGTTAACTTCGTCACAAAGCAGCACTGTAACAGCCATGATGATGGCCGACAGAGAAGCAGAAGGAGGGGGGGAAGAAGAAGGAGAATGGAAAATTAAATTTAAGTTCACAGTTTCATATTGTTGAATTTTAATTTAAAAGCCACGATTCGCTTAAACGTATACTCGCTGTTTTCAATACAATTTGACCGATTCCTTATCAGATGTGTTTCGTTTAGGAATGTTGACCGTCACGGATTTCATAAACGTTCTGCAGATGCACTACAACTCTCCTGTAAGTAAGCTCCTGACTAAACATAGACGATGACTATTATATATATTAGTCATAGGAAAGCATTCGATCCACTCATTATATTCAGAGCATGAAACTCATTCTTCGATATAAATAGGTATAAGCGTTGAGAAGTCATGACAGGATCGTTAATAATGTTACTATTTTTGGTCGTCTGCTGTTGTTATTGCTGTCAACTCTGAATATAGTGACGATGTAAAAATAGACGGTCTATTTTAGACAGACGACCTTACCAATTGAATGTCATACTACTACCATTTCAGCAACAACAACTACTACTACTGCTGCTGCTGCTACTACTACTACTGCTACTGCTACTGCTACTGCTACTGCTACTGCTACTGCTACTACTTCTGCTACTGCTACTGCTACTGCTACTGCTACTGCTACTACTACTACTACTACTACTACTACTACTACTACTACTACTACTACTACTACTACTACTACTACTACTACTGCTACTATTACTACTACTACTACTACTACTACTACTACTACTACTACTACTACTACTACTACTACTACTACTACTACTACTACTACTACTACTACTACTACTACTACTACTACTACAACTACTACTACTACTACAACTACTAGTCTACTATACTACTACTACTACTACAACTACTACAACTACCACTACTACAACTATCTGCTACTCTTACTTCTAATAATAACAATAGTAAAAATGATAACAGTAGTCATAATGAATATCACAAAAGGAGTGATGATAAATGATAATAACTTTGTGTTGGCTACTGGTTTATAGAAACGTGCCATACATCTGCAGTAAGTTGTTTTGAGTTTGTCTGTCAATATGTTGGTTAGGAGGAAGTTGGCAACCTGGAAGAACACAAAATATCAAAATGGATAGGTATGGAAATCTATTTCATTGCTATATTGCTTCATATGTGTCTACTACTGAGTTTATAGGTACACTTGCATGCATTAATCTACGCGTCTCTGGGAGAGTCACCTCCTCCCAGGAATAACTTTCCCCTAGGAAAAATCGCGAGATGTTTGTCCAAGCACTGACTCTGAAGTATGTATACACAGCAGAGACAGGTGACCCACCTGAGACCAGTTATCTGTTGATGCACATGTCCGTCCGTGACCCTCAGTTAGAAACGGTCTCTCTGTTTATTTATCACTGATTGGAATAATGAGAATATAATTAATTAATTAATAAAAGATGGTAACTTAAGTAACGGTTTATTGGTCTCCGTAAACTGAAAGCAATCTGATTGCTTCGATTGTTTTGTTTGTTAGTTCATTGGCTTGTGAAGCGATAAAGATTAATTATTAGCCTATCTACTTATTTACTTATTTATCTACCACCATTAGTACTAGTTATAATCATCATCAACAACAACATCATCAACAACAACATCATCATCATCTTCATCATCATCATCATCATCATCGTCGTCGTCGTCGTCGTTATCATCATCATCATTAATGCAATAGTTAACATGCAGTGCTTATAACATATGCACATATCTTCCTTCGTGAAATATACAGCACTCACTGCAAACACACACACACACACACACACACACACACATGCACGCACACGCACACACACACATTCTGTCAGCCTCTTGGCTCAGCACTCTCCTATAGTTACATTGAACTGCATACTGCAAATGCTCTCTTCTCAGTGGACGATGATACTTAAAATAATTAACACAAAGACGATGAGTTTATATAGCTCCTTTCACGATTATGATGATAATAATGCTATGCCTGGGTGTTTGACTTCGACGCACAGATCTGCTGCATGGTCCCCATAGGTCAATGATAACCGTCGATCCGGACGATCGTTTGTTCGATGCCGTCGTTCAACTGTCGACCAACCGAATCCATCGAATCCTGGTGGCTGATAGCGTCAACGGTGACGCCCTCTACGTGCTCAGCTACAAACGAATACTTCGGTTTATTTATCTATTGGTCAGTATATATATTTATTTATCTATTTATTTATTTATTTATCTATTGGTCAGTATAATTATATATATATAATATTATATATAGATATACGTGTATACTAGACTGGTCCAAAATTGCATGGTAAAAAAAAATTCTTTTGGATTTTTGAGGCATGTTGATACATTTGTTCATTTTGATCTAAAAAGTACCTGTGTGAAATTTTATGCCACAAATGTAATATTTAGGGGTCTCTCACGAGCATCAAAGTTGGGGTTTGGGAGCTATATATTAATAGTCCAGGCAATTTGCAGTTTGACTTGGGAAAAATTGTAACACAAGCTTTCTAAACGGTTTCTTCCTCAGAATTTGCTGCCGAATAAAATATCCAAAATCGAAAAAAATCTGACCATGGGGTCTCCCCCAAAATGGGGTTCAAAATATAATGGTTTTTCGTGCATTTTTACATTGAATATCGGGCTGCTGACAACCTTAATGTGGCTGGAAAGTGAAGTTTTCAAGAACAATTTTCATAAATTTGTTGATTGTCCCTCTCAGAACATTGATAAGTAGGCCTACACTTAAACAGGCCTACCCTTAGGAGACTCGAAGGGAGCATTAGGGCACGTGCCCCCATGATGTTGTATAAATTGAGCTGGTTTCAACGCTGGACCACAGCATAATTTTTAACAGGCTTTCTAGTCACATCCTATTTGCAGTCCAATACTGTATGGCCAAAGTCTACTGTATTTCTCAAAGCTCACTTTGGCATGCCAGGGTTGACAGGTGAACCAATATGGCGTCAATCTGAGAGATTTCTGCATCCACGAAGTCAAGAAGGAAGATGTTCTCTTAGTTTCACTCTGGAATAGTAAAGTAATTGTAGCATACCTTACAGAAGAAAGAAGAGGGCGCATAGGTTGACCCAGGGTGAGAATTACTGGGCGTTTCAGCCCCCAATCTTACTTAGAGCCCCATAGTAAAGTCTGTTTTTCACACCCCAATTAAAAGTGGATCATGGTTCAACCCCCAGTTATTTTTCCACAATTCTCACACTGGGTTGACCTTTTGTCAATAATTGTTGGCTTCAAGTCCAAATATCAAATTCGATGAGCTCATTGCTGTGCCAAAGCTTCCATTGGGATTAACTGGAGCTGCCATGACCAACGTCGCTCTCAAGATCATTGAAGAATGGACATGGGGGAGAACCTATTGAAGCTCTGTCATTTGACTCTACTGCTTCTAACACGCCATTGGATCCATTACGGATGTTGCTAACTGTTCGGTGTTGTATTTTGTTGGCTTCTGTCGCATTTAGCTTGTGCAGACATCTCGCAACAGAGTCTATATTGGATACAGTCTTCATAGTTGTGATGGCTGCATCATCTGAACCAGATATCCAGCTATTCAAATGTTTATCACCAACAGTGGTCTTTCATCATAACAGTCCGCTAGTCCATGCATTTCAGGCTCTAAAATAACTGATTGCAGAAAGTGCCAGGATGCAGCCATCGTGGTCATGAAGACTTGCACAGTTCGTGCCTCTGTAAGTCTATTAACAGGGGATCTGCAGCTCTCCTGGATGACCAACACAACGCTGCAAATGAGAAGATCACTAAGGCGGCATTTACTAATTTCATTCGTCATTTCTGGTATTTAGGAATTGACCTTGCTGGGTTCTTATTTTTCTCCAAGAAACAGTTAAAGAATGAGAAAAGAAATAATCAAGACACAAGTAAAGAAGAAGATAATAGGCTTAGAATGCAAGAGGTGGGTTCCTAAGGCAAAAAGGAGAGGAAATAACAGAGAGCCGGAGGTTTATGAAATCTCTTTGTATCAAGGAGACGTTGTTGGATCTTCCTCCTAAATAGGCTTACAGACCAAGTCGTGAATGATGTGGCAGAGAGATTTCTGAGATTAGCTGCAACAATCAGTACCTTCAATGACTCGCTGACGAAGAGCGAAGACCCTAAGCATTACTCTAGGTGACGAAGCTTCATCGTGATCCTCGTGGTCAAATTCGACTTTCTGAACCGACACTGTGACATGCTGACCGCATTCTTAGATAGTTTTATTAGACACTGGAAGTCAATTAAACACTAATTGCAGCTGCTTTTCATGCTGGCAATTAAATAATATTGCTAGCAGCTAAAATGGAAGGCTCAGTGCTCGTTGACTGGAGGCCTGCAGTTATATTGCAGTGTTTACAATGTAGTTAGTATGTTAAAACTTTGACAGCTGTGAGTGACCTGAAGATAGAGTCACAGTGTTTTAATATTTTGCACTGTGGGTTTTCTGTACCAGATGTACAGAAAAACCAACATGCCTTTCAAATATTTTAATGTTCATTTTTTTGGACCACTCTAGTGTATACGACTCATCTCAACTTCACCTCTCTTGCTGCTCCGTTTAACCCATTTCAAATTACCTCTTGGTCAGCTTAACCTATTCAAATTACCTCTTGCTCAGTTTAACTCATCTCAATTGCCTCTTGCTCAGTTTAACCTATTTAAAATTTGTCCGCGCTTTAGGCGGGAGCGCCTGCGGGTAGGGAGCTTAAAGGGGGCTATAGAAATGGGGAATCAAGTGAATAAATAAATAAATAAATAAATATTGCTACGTGTTTATAATAACCGATTTCAATTGATTTACGTACGCTTCGCATAATAGTCTTCAACTTGTTGACTACGTTTTTATAATAGGCCTAAGTTATTTTGGTTATTTATGCATGAATTAAAATCACATCTACCCATTCTTCTTGCATTTACCAATTCTCGTCGACTTTATTTAAGTCGATTTTCACTTATAGTTTGGGGAACGCACGGTTTTAATAAGGTTCATGGTTTCACAGTTTCACATAATTTGCGTCAGATGTTTAGGCTAGTAGGCCTATATCGGTGCACTATCGGTGCACGCTCCATCTAAGCACAAGCCTTTATAATGCACATTAATGTGGCGTGCTCGCAAACAAATTTCAACAACGGTCGTGTTAATTCAAAGTTATATACGGCTCATTGTTACATGCTGGTGTCGTGTTTTGCCTACTGTGTTTAGTAGATCAATCCAAGACTCCGTGTTGTAAAACCTACCTGACGGTCCTGACCACCGAGGTTGTCCCTTAACTGGCCCACATAATATATCAATAATAGTAGATTTAGGCCTATAGATTTTTAAGTCTATAAATTATTTGGCAACGCGCTTGCAGCTGATGGCAGTGTGCGCTGAAGCCTGACCTCGAACCTATGTTATTATTATTTATTATTAAATAAAATAATTTGTAACGCGCGCAAGGTCACACCGAAATGGGAATCTGAGGCGCGATATGTTGTGGTATAGAAGCCTAAGCTTGAATGTCATCTTCACCAAGTGTTTAAACGTAAGATTAGGCTACACTTCGAAATTTCTCAGCACCCGTGAAAGTTGCTTATAAGGATATAGGCCTATGTGGGGTGCGGTGATGTAGTGGGTATGTTCGTCGCCTTGCAGCCGAAGTGTTGCAGGTTCGAATCCACTGCACAAGATTGCTTTTACAACTGCACACAAGTCTCCGCGTAGGGACCCTGGGCAAGTCCTTCACTTGCAATTGATCAGCGCTTCGGCGTGAAACTCCGATGCAGTGTCGACTCTGTAGTCGGAAGCGCCTCTGAGTAGCAAGCTTGAAGGAGCGCTATAACAAGTGCACAAAGAAACAAAGAAACAAAGAAACAAACTCTACAGTCTAATTATTTCTAATATAAGTTGAATATATAGCCTTGGTTCTTTTCTGTTTAAAGTTTACATGACGACTGTACGGTCTTTAAATTTATTATAGCCTATAGGTTACCTATCTCTTCTATCTTCTCCTCCGTCATCGATATGACGATGAGGCATGTATGAATTTCCTCCAAACTTCTCTGCTTCTGATGGTTTCCCTGATCTCGGCCAAGCTGGTGCCCTTCTCTCTCAGATCTTCTTTGATGTTTCCCATCTATAGGCTACCTATAGTACGCTTTAAATCTGCCAGGATATATGTATGCAGAGCCCAGATCCTATAACGGTTGTTGTTCTCTCGGAAAGTCATTGCACGCTCTGAAAAGAAAACCTTAAGAGAATCACTAATTTATGCGAGGTAGAGATGATCGTCTGTGAATTAAAACGAATCCTCTCATGAGTTTCAAAATCATTCAGGAAAGTTTCCTGGAAAGACGACGTTTCGAAACCGCTCCAGACGATGTGTAAATTTGTGAATCTATGTTATTATTATACTATATAATTATAGGCCTACATGTATCGGCACCGAGCGGTGCTTAATTTTTCCAGACAAGCATTCAACTGTGTATAAGACATACGTCAGAACACAAATGCCTATACATATAGAAGACAGTTGTATTTGACAGCTTAATATGAATAATCTCATTGTTTTTTATATTAGACTTACGAAGTTCACCTACCGAGTTACATGGAGCAATCAATTTGGGATTTACAGATCGGAACCTATGGAGACAAGCTCAGCACGGTCAGTATCATGTAGGCTATCTGTTTTTCTTATCTACAGTATATATGTAAGCACATAATATGACACTTTTGGCTCATATATATAATTATTTATATATTATATATGTAGTTGCAGAGTAGAAGCACGTGCCTTCATAGCGAATTACAAATGTAAATTACCATAACATCAAATTCCAAGCAGTCAAAGGCGGAAGGTTGCATGTCAGGTCCGAGATAATAACAATCAAGCAATGGCCTACGCAAATGCGTACTCTAAGAAATGTGCCAGACCTAATAAGCCCGTTTTAAAGTGAAAAGTGTGACCCTGATCATCATCTGTTCTCTGATGCAGCGTTGTTAAACCGTAACTTAATCAAAGCATTTCATTGTCTTGACCTGTTGCTATTGTTGTTGTTATCTTTGTTAATTGTTGTTGTCTTTGTTCCAGGTGACTCCTAAGACTCGATTGATCGATGCTCTCAATCTTCTCGTCCAGAAACGGATCTCAGCAGTTCCCGTCGTCAATGACAACGGACAACCAATCAACATCTACGCCAAAGTCGACGTCATTGTACGTCCTATATACCATCAAAAACTACATAATCTATGGTGGCTCTTCTGTAAAACAAGGTTATCATCATCATCATCATCGAAATCCTTGGGCTAAACGCCCGTAGTTGTCCGGCGCCACTCTCTGTTTGAGTCTGTCTCGCGTCATGTTGCCCATCTTCAACCTGTCCGGTCGCCAGGTCCATACCTTTTACATCTTGAACCAGCTAGACCACCTTGTCTGATGAAGAGAATATGGGGAGAGAGGCACAAAGGACAACCTGGGTCAATGCCCGTATGTGTCCCATGCTCTCTCCCCGACTCTCTCCACTGGTCTGTACTGACCGGCCTGTGCATGTCAGCTCCACATCATGACACCTTGAAGCATCTGGGTCGCTATGTCACTTGTGTCGTGGTTTTTGCGGATTTCTATGGTCTTGGTCTTTTACTGCCAGTGTATCTCCACGCATCTGGCAAACCTTCCTCATTTTATCCGGGCTTAGGACCGGCACAGGGAAGTTGCTGGTTCCCTGTGGCAGAGGATGGATGCAGTTTAACGTCGTGCCCAGGACCTACAAGGTTGTAGGCTACTGTATAATAGGCATGGCGCCTATATTAAACGTTATGCAGCAGAAACCTCATGCTTGTATTCCGGCCATATGCTGTATTTGGTGATAGTGACCTGACAGCTTCAAAAAGAGTAAGAATTGCCAAGGGTTTGAGCAGTGGCGGAGACCTAGGGGGGGACAGGGGGGACGGTCCCCCCAATGAAAGTGTTGGGAGGGACGGCCCATGCATTTGTCTCCCCCAATGTTTGAGCGTCAAGCCTTTTTTGGCGGCGAAAATAGAAAATTTCTTTAAGATTTTGGCCGGATGACTAAAAAAAAAAAAAAAAGGTCATCAACATTTTTGGCGGCGAAAATTTTTTTCCCCGAGATTTCGCTCGGCGCCAGAAATTTTTCTGAAAATCTCGCGTCTTTCCGTCCCCCCCAATTCTCGGCCCAGGTCTCCGCCTATGGGTTTGAGGTGTTTCAACCCTCATAAGTGTTTCTTAGAGTTACATCTAGTTAAGCCATCTTTTCACCTTTTCACAACCCAACTCCACGTGGATCATAGCCTGACCCCAGTTATTTTTTTTACATTTCGCATACTGCTCTCGGCTCTCACCCCAAAATCAAGGAGACTCCAAATTGTATTAATCAAGGTCCCAGGAAGTCAAGTATTTGCCCCTATTTTTGCACTTGTAGGGAATATTGCTCAACGTATTTTTAGGTACTATGAAAAATTGATCATTGGCTCGTCTCTGGTTTTCAAATTGTTATTGACCATGCAGAATTGATAAATGAATGACTTTTGCCGAACAAAATGTTGGAAAAAGTCTATGATGTCATGACACAGTTTTAAGTAGACCTATTAGACCTACTAATAATAAGTGGATAAGTCTGCAACGTGATGCATTTTAAATTCGACAGAGAAACCGCTGCAATTAATATAACACTTTAATTTATCTGTCTCATTCGTGCAGAATTTATGTTTTTCTGTGGTTGAGTTGCATTGAATGCATTAAGGTCTATTAGCAAATGTCATTGATTAGTTTTGGTCATCTTGATTGGCCTACCGGCAAAACAAGGAAAAACAGAGGCCCATGCGGGGCCTCTGCACACGGGCCCATGAAAAGCTAGCTACGCCACTGCACATTAAACAAAATAAACATTGCGCTAGATTTTTGATTACTGTACAAGAAGCTGAAGAGATAATAACTAATAAAATGGTCTGCAAAATCTTTTGGTTTAATTGCTGAGGACGACCCCTCCCGTGTATTTGTCTTGAGATAATACAATGTGCTGTGTTGATTGTAGAACCTCGCAGCCAACGAATCGTATAAGAATCTCGACACCACAGTTGAAGAAACGTTGAAATTAGAGCGAGAAGTAAGAACCAACCTTATATTATTATATATATTATTATTATATATATTATTACATATATATTATATAATTGTATACTTATTATATATTATATTATTATTTTGCAGGTGGTAAGCAGTTGCTTGACATTTCGGCCTATTTGAGTTAGTGTTGATGTCATGCATGGAATAGCACAGATAAAACGATATAACAATAAACTTACATGTATATAATATAGGCCAAAGCTGTGACAAGTATAAGCAGGGTGAGAATTGCCGGGGGGGTTGGGGGGTTTCGACCCCCCCAGTCTTTCTTAGAGCCCCATGTTAAAGTATGTTTTTTACACCCCAATTCCAAGTGGATAATGGTCCAACCCCCCCAGTTATTTTTCCACAATTCTCACACTGAGTATAAGTACTGTAGACTTATGCATGTATTGTATAAATATGTGAGTAACCTATATGAATAGACCTATGTGTGTGTATTGTATACACCATAGGCGCAACCACCCTATGGGACCCACGGGACGCGTCCCCCCCAACTTTTGAGTGGTCCCATTGACTTTATCATTATGGTCCCCCCAACTTTTAGGACGTGATTCATTTGGTCCACTCCAACTTTTAGGACGTGATTGCGCCTATGGTATACACGTATCTATGCCATGTAGCCTATATTGTACGCATTTGCATGTGGGTATACATGTAAACTTACGATATAGGTTGTTCTAAATACTTGCATGTAATTCCTGTTCTATTTCCTTACATACGACTGTTTGCCTATCGGCAATTCGGCATGATAGAGGTTTACATCTGTTATCATGTCGCTTCATGTTTGAAATCAGAAGCGCAATGTTAGTTTATGAGGTGGATTTGAGATGGGGATGTTAATGGGGGGGGGGCGTAGGTTAAAGTGTGTGCTGCGATGGTCCAACAGTTCTATATCCAATCAAGCGACTGAGCCATGAACCACCTGCACCGATGCTTATAGTTCTCATGTTTACGTTGAAAACGATAAGTAGACCTAAGTAGGCCTAAGGCAGGATAAACGACGACCAGACGACGGTCGCACATGTGTACGGTTTATATACCAGAAGGCGTCAGTACAGTGAAGATGGCGCCATGGAATGTGAAATTCATCTAATCGATGAAGTAGTGAGAAGAAAATTGGGTTATCAACCTTTTATTATTGGATATAATTTCTATTGAGATCATAAAAATACGTGAAAAAATTTGGCATAAATTGCTTCTGTCGGCTGTTGCAAAGTTATCAATACGTTGCACGTTTGACTATAATTAATATATAGCCTACCTACTTCTTCATAGTTTCTATGAGACGCTTCATCGAATTTTCAGAGTTTTAGTTGAGTTCCAATATAGTTCATTCGTTTATTTATTAATCGTAATCTCGAATTTTCTAAAGTGCTATTCAAAAGTCAAGCACCAAACCTGCATGAGACCCTTCCCGAGATAATTATCAACTGAGTTCTCGTCATTAAGTTAATGTAGCACTACAATACGTCTATATTAGGCTACATCTGTTTTCCAGGAAGCATTTCAAGTTAAGCCTATGTGTAAATGTAGCCGACACATTTTATATATAGGCCTATAGCAACCTCGAATCTTCCAGTTTTTTTAGTGAATTGATCAAGTGAGATACTTCACCGTCGTTTCAAGTGATCTGATTGAATGTTTTTGCAGAAGTTTGAAGGCGTCTTTCTGTGCAAACGAACGGATACTTTACATCAAGTTATGAAATGGTTCATACAGGAAAATGTGAGAAGTTCATCTGATTTTTCTTTCGTGTGGGAGAAAGCTCTAGAATCTAGATGTAGATGACAACTGCTTACTAAAGTCAATATGGTTTCCGTTACCTTAATCAATAGCTCTTTTGTAGGCTTACGCATCTTGCAGTTCATCTCCGCTGCCTGGTCAGTGGTCATGCGTAAAGAATATAGGCCCTAATAATTAATCTAATTTGCAGGATTGCTTTCGTGTAAGGCGCTTCGATATTTGATAGATCTAGGCTTATAAATAAAGGCAGTTTATGACGGCCTTACTTTGAACAGTCTTATTGTCAAGACCTAAAATCTTAAAACCGAGACTTAGAACTTCAAAACCAAGCAAGACCTTTGGTCTCAAGACCAAGACTTAAAACCTCGAGGCCAAGAGTTTCATTCGTCAGGACAAGTAAGAAGATGAAAGCAGTGGCCAGAGAACTTAAATATGCGTTACCAGTTCAGTACGCGGTTATCGCTTTCTATGCCGTTTCGTTTTGTCTCCTATAGCATTCGTTGATTCTGTTTTCATTGTCTGTGATGCTTTTGTTCGTTGGTCTGTCTAGATCCATCGTCTTTTGGTCGTCGACGATGACATGCTGCTCGTTGGAATCGTTTCGTTGTCAGACATTGTTCACTTTCTTGTCATCAGACAAAGCGAAGAGTCAGGTATTGTTTCGAACGTCCTTTGTCAACTCTATCTCTTATAGGCTACAGGAACTTGACAGAGGTCTCGATAAGTCCTATAGTGGTAGTTAATATATAAATGCGTCCTTATTTTCCGTAGCAGAGACACTTTGTCATCTATTTCTATAGAAACACATCTAGTCTAGGTGTCTGACTATATCTTCGTCTTGTGAAGCAAAGTAGCCTAACTCGATTCTGCTGAATATTTCATCCAACATTTTTTGTACTCTTTGCCAATCATTTTCGACACGAAAATGTCGTTAAATAAGCAGATTTGTCGGATATGGACATTAGGCCTATATTGACGTCTATAGGAGAACTTTGTAAAGTTGGTCTATGACTCTATGCAGCATTGTGTAAATATATATAATATATATTAGGTAGGCTATATATATATATATATATATATATATATATATATATAAGAAACCTTCATGAGATGTAGGCTATCCTAGCCATAATTATGTTATTATTTGCAAACAAAGCAGTCGCCAATATTATCCTCCATTTAGCCTATACATTTGTCAGAGATTTCTTTCTGGTTTAGATGTTTCACCATATCATTCTGAATATTCTTTTTCTCTTTACATTGTTGTCTACAACAGGCGGATATTTTCAACCAGGCGACATCAATCTGGAAATCGACATCAACCTATAGACAAAAATGGAAATGAAATTGAACGAGAAGTTTCCATATTGACAGGATGACTACAGAATTCCTGATGACGTCATCTAGCATTGCCATCTGTCGACGATTTTCAAGTGGAAAGCAACCATCTGACCACGATTGTCTCTACCATTAGGGGTCTAAGAATGGCAATCTAACCATTATGGCCACACAGTCAGCCTGGTTGTGCATCGACCTGCATGTCTAAATGCCATTGCCGTCGGTTCAATGTGGCCAACCTATAAAGTAGATGTCTGTCTGATATTGTTTTGATTGAGCGATTGCAATAGATTTAACCGGTTCCAACTACTTAGGCCTAGCTTTTGTCGTTCTTAAGAAATCCTAAGATAACGATTTTTATAATTATTATGACGACGAGAGACTTCACGTACGTACAATGTATATATAGGCCTATTGGGTTTTGTCATGTAATTAGCTAAGAACATATTTGGCCTAACCACGGCGATTAGTGTTTTAAGCCCAAAGTATAGTAGTCAACTTGTAAATAGTTTTTGAGTTAGACTACATGTGACGGTCAACCGTGCAGTCTACACCAGCATGAGATCGATACAATGTTCTGCTCGTGAATTGGATATTAACAGTCTCCTTTCTGGTTAATATGCTGTTGGCTGTATTGTGAGAAATAGAAGTCGGAAGAAAGAGATAGGCCTAGCTGTTGTTGATTATGTGTGGGCAATTTCAGTGCAATTATTCTTTCGGTGTCTTGTTCTTACATGTATTTTGAAATGTTTATCTTAAACGATTGTCACTTTGTTCAGATCGATGCCTGATCTGTTTCCTAAGATCTAATTTATTATTATTTGTGTAGAGACGAATTGTTAAGGATTTTCCATTACTGTGAGAAGGTGGTTTTGCTGTTAATTCGCTCACCATTGTGTGAGATATAATTGCTAACTTGGCGTCTTTCAAGACAGTTGCTATAGACTAGAAAGTTAACACAGTAGTCTACGGGTGCTATTACGCCTAATGGTTGTACAATATAGTTTCTGCAGTACAGTCTGTGGACATGTTTTTTTAAATTTTAAGTCATCTAAGCGTATTGTTTACAAAAGGCTATGCTATAGGCCTACGTGTTTTTAAGTATTTCTCAGTCTGTGAAAATAGGCCTATACAGTAGGCTAAGCCTCAAATGAATCGCTTGAAGCCTTAATCAAAATTTATAGCTGTTGAAGTTCGAGTTTTACCTAGGCGTAGCCTAAATAGCCTTGCGATTGATGCCTACGTTTATAGGTTAAATTCGATTCCATTCCAGATGGTGGGATCAACAATCGAATAGGCTCGGTCCTTTGTGATAGAAGTGCGAGCTCTCGGGACCAAAATTCCCTATTTAGTTGTTACCGAAGAGCGAAGAGCTCGATGGGATGCGAGGTCAGAGACAAGAACGATTGAGCGCAACCAAGAAGGCACCGGCAAATAAGTACAGCAACTCGGTAGGAGCCAGTAAAATATAAAGCTGACAGTGAGGATCTAAGACGACCTGAAACAGCCACAATACTAAATCCACATTTTTCTTCGTTATTCTGCCACAAAGTTTATCAATTGGTTCCTGGTTCCGGGCATTCGGGGGAAGCTTGAAGTCGACCATATACCTGAACTCCCGAGTTCGCCAAGTTCTGTGGTAGCTAGGGCTCATGTAGCAGGCCGAGGTATTTGAAGCAAGGTGCGGTAAGTGTGTGGACTGTAGAGGTAAGAAAGGTTGAAATGATGGCTATCTGAGACGTCGATGTGAGACGAGAAGGGAGGAAAGGGAATTCACGTGAAATGTCGAGGGAGCTGAAGTTAATCGGTGGCATCCTCTTAGCCAAGGGCGGATACAGGAATTTTCGAAGGAGGGCCAAAAGTTTTGGTCTTGTGAGATAGGAGAAAAATTTTGTAGTCATCGACCAATTTTCCGGGAAAAAATACCATTTCATCCGCCGAAAAAACTGATGACCTTTTTTTTTCGACCAATTTTTCGGGAAACATCCGCCGCTGAATCGACGGGGGGGGGGCAAGCCCCGTGTGATTTTGTAATGGGGGGGGCCTGATGTCCTGTTTTTCTCTCCTACTACATTTATTTAATGGCTTGTTGAAACCAAATGGGGGGGGCCACGTCCCATGCAATTTTTAAATGGGGGGCTATGGCCGGATTGGCCCCTCTGGATCCGCCCCTGCTCTTAGCCAACGTTTATCTCCCAGCAACTTTTGTCTTTCTACACTTTTGTCTCTTTCCTTTCTTTTTTCTAAGCTCTTCTTTTTTTTATTTGCTCATTTGGTAGGATCAAATGGATAGAGTTGTTTTCGTTAGCAAAATCTAAAACGAAAACTCTCCTTAGCGAAAACTTTGGTTTTCGATTAACTAAAACTAAAAAGAAACAGAAAGCTAAAATGACAACGACAGTGGAAAAACTAAGCTTCGCGGAACCGGTCAAAGCGATAACTGAAACTAAGACTATATACGTCGAAATTAATATAAACCTAAACGAAAGCGTGCTACTAAAACGTGGCGACCTAGGAATCTAGGATATTTAATATCTCTATAGGCTACATCGGGGCGAAAATCGGAGAATCCACTCTTTTTAATCGGTGTGATACCCATGCATTCAGCTATTCGTCCGGTAATTTACCGATCATTTGAACTTGAATGGATGTCGCAACTAAATTCAATTATCACACACATCTAAGACCAGCGGAGTCGGGAATTATTTTATGTGGTGATTATAAACGCACAATATCGAGTGCAGGATATAATGCATAGCTGCTGCTGCTTGTAGCAGATATTTTATCTGCAACTGCATAATCTGCATCAGAAGCTTTCTTTGAAAGAATGTGCTTTCCTTGTCGTAACTTGACTGTTGGGAAGTATTTCAGAACTGTGCAATCAAGTGAAAGGGAGATCTTTATAGACGTCAACAATTTCTACCACTTTGATCAATACAATGACATCTAATAATTATGGTATACAGCCTACTATGCATGACGCATAACGCATGGCATGTTTCCATACTGTAAGAATATTGATTGCTAGGCCTATTTGCATTACTTTGATGTAGCCCTGGTCCTTTTGTTGATGGTTAACTATCAGTGAACAAATAACAAAAGATAAAATTGAAGACGCTAAACTTAGACGTGTCAGTTTCTATTAACGATTTCAACTAAACCTAAAACTTAGCGCAACAGCTAAAACTAATACGGTAACAAATATATAAGACACATAGCATTTGAAACCAGTAATAACTAACACTAGAACTGGAGGCAAAACCAAAACAACACTATATAGATATATATAACCGGTAGATACATGTATATACCGGTAACCTAATAAGACCCCGATGACTCGGATGCGTGCATTCCGAACGCTATCGTGACACATCAAATTTCTGTATGTCAAAGGTACGTGTACAAGAAAGGCGACCGGATGTATGATGACAGACTGGTATATATATATATTATATATATATTCGATAAGTCCGTCCATGTATATATAATATACTATATATATATATATATATATATATATAATACTATATATTACATGCAGATATATAGGGATCGATGAACGGACTAATCGAATCTGTTGTTGGTCTATCTCGGCATTAATCTAATCACGTGCGACGGTCGTTGGATGAGTTGCCATCTCGACCGGTTGTTTAATCCACGGAGCCTCCCTCCCCCCCCCCAACCCCAGGGACCGGAAGCACGCGCTAGATGCAGACCGGGTATCATCATGGAATCCCTCCCATCGACCATCCACCACGGATGAGTCAGAGAGAGAGAGACAGACAGACAGCGACAGAGAATTAGAGAGAGAGAAACAGACAGACAGACTTACAGACAGACACACACACATATTAAAAGAGAGATAGACAGACAGGCAGACAGACAGACAGAAGGTGAGGCGGAAAAGTACAAGGCAACATTTTAAACCCAGAAATAAAGACGGTAACAATTATTAGGCAGACATTGGTACAGATAGACAGCGAGATAAAAAAAGAGCCATAGAGTGCGACGGTTAAGCATATCACAGACATAGGTCTATATCTATAGACAGACATAAAGACAGACGGAGACAGTCAGACAGAGAGCAACCGATAGACAGAGAGAGAGAGACAGAGAGAAAGAGAGAAAGAGAGAGAGAGAGAGAGAAAGAGAGAGAGAGACACACACACACAAATAGTAAAACAGAGACGCAGATTATTTAGAGACACGAGGGTTAAGAGTGCATGGAAGGGGAAATGAGGGAGGGATGCTGGAGAGGAGCGACGGTGGAAGGGTTGTTGAAGGGGGCGAAGGAGGATCGAGGGGTGCTGAAGAGGAGTGAGGAAGGAGGGGTGTGCTGAGTTGGGCGGACGGTAATAAGAGGAACATGATGAAGGACTTCCTCCTTCCGTCCTCCCTTCGCCTCCGCTCTTAACGCCATCCAACGTATTAGAGTGAAACGACGACGAACTAATTGGATCATCATCGATCGCATCCCTACATCCCTCTCTCTGTCTGTGTCTGTCTGTGTGTGTCTGTCTGTCTCTCTCATCGTCGACGGCTGCATTCGATTCTCGCATATTTATGAATTCAGGCTTAAGAAGAATGATGATGATGATGATGATGATGATGCTGATGATGATGATGCTGATGATGATGATGATGATGATGCTGATGACGATGACTACGACGATGATGATGATGACGACGACGATGATGATGATGACGACGACGACGACGACGATTGACGATGATGATGATGATGATGATGATGATGATGATGATGCTGCTGATGACGATGACTACGACGATGATGATGATGACGACGACGATGATGATGACGACGACGACGATTGACGATTGACGATGATGATGGATGATGATGATGATGATGATGACGATGACTACGACGACGATGATGATGATGATGATGACGACGACGACGACGATTGATGATGATGATGATGATGATGATGATGATGATGATGACGATGATTACGACGACGATGATGATGATGATGATGATGATTATGATTATGATGATGATTATGAATTATGATGATAACGATAACGATAATAATAATTATAATGCACAATAATAATGCATAATAATAATGCATAATAGTATGCCCCCGGCACCACTATAGACCGATGCTGCGCGCGCCGAACTCGTCATGCTCAAGGCTTAAAACCCCCCAACGAAAAATCCTAATTGCAGCCCTGCAGGCAGGCATAGGCCTACAGGCAGACGGACAGACAGCATGGGCGGAGTTTGGTTTCCGTTCTTGGAGGGCTAAACAATTTTACGAGCGCGCCGAAAAATATTTTCTCGGGCTCAAAAAAGTTGATGACCTTTTTTAGTGTTCGATCTGAAATCTCGGCGAAAAATACAAATTTTTCCCGGCCAAAAAAGTGGATGGCCTTTTTCTTTTTTTAGTCATTCGTAAGTTCGCGTTCGTGGAAGGCCCGAGTGTGGGGGGAGCTAAGCCCGAAAAAATACCATTTAGGCTACACGGCAAAAAAATGACTCTGAGTCTTCTTGGGGGCTTAGCCCCCTAGCCCCTGATAAACTCCGCCCATGACAGACAGACAGGCAGGCAGGAGATAGACAGACAGACATAAAGGCGACGGACACACAGGCAGGCAGAAAGACAGACAGACAGGCATAAAGGCACATCTACTGAGGACAAACGGGCTGGAAGTCAGACGGATAGCAGCCTTCCTGAAAAACATAGCCTACTTCAACACGTGTCCGTTGCGAGAGACGGACATTCATCGATGGGTGTCAGCAGGGAGGAAGGAAGAACGTAGGACTGCGGCGCCTCTTTTGGTTGGATACATTTGGATTGGATGCGTTGTGATACATAGGAATAAACGTAAGCATTTACATTTCATTGTATACTATAGTGTGCAAAACATGTATAGCCTAATTATAGCCTATAGTCGATGAATTACAAATCGATCTTGACCTCTATAGGCCTAGTAGTATATTCGTTTTAATTTCAAAGACAATCAGGGTGACATACCGCACCAAGGGTCCAAGTTTACAGGTCAGAGATGTAAAATTATACACAGAAGTGGTAAAAGAAGAAGGTGGGACGGTCTACTGCAACAACTCGTTGAATTATTTTTTTCAAGAAGCTCATGAGAGAATCGGATTGAAATGTCCAATAGATGTTGAAAGGAATAATTTTTGTCTTAAGATGGTCGTCAAGTAGGCCTAGTGAAGCGAGTTTCTCGATAGATGACATTGCGCTGTTTTAAGAGTTAGGCTACTGAGACATCACCATTCAGTTGGTCGACACTTTTGGCCATTAGACCAGACAGAACATGGACCTACTCGTCGACTCGCACTAGCCAATGCATGGGTTAACTTGTGTTTGTAGGCGGCCCACCATCCGCCACGAGTGGTTACCTCAACTTTGCCAATCTCTAGTCCGACAGCCATCCTTGTCAATTAGTGATTTTCTAGAACATTGGCCAGAAACTGTTAAAGAAATTTCCGGGTTATGAATTTCTTTAAAAGTTAGCATATAGCAAACATGACAGGGATCCTTATAAGAGGAAAGCTGAGTCATGACATATATTAGGCCAGACAGTAATAAGTAATTTACCGTACGGTAGGCTACTTAAACGCCTGAGACAGTCGTCCAGTATCTATCCAGGAAATCAAGACTCAGTCTACTTTTAAAGAACAATTTTTATTGAAGCTGCACTTACTTTCGAGTTCATATATTAGGCTACACTTACACTGACAGTTGACATATTATTATGTGTGTAAAGCATCCTAGAAGTGACTTGCTACTGACGACGCTACCGTATATAAATTGTCTGAATTACGTTACATTACAGTCATGACCAGATGCTGCTGTTTCGTTTCAGCATGAATCATCGACTGACCTTGGCGTTCATTTGCTTTCTGGTCGCCGGTTTCCTCATCGAGGTCACTGTGACGGCTGACGGAGGACCAGACGCCTCTTCATCAGGGTTCTCGACTGACAAGAGTGGACTGGATGGACCGAAGAAGATCAAGAACTCTTCGAAGCATCAGATGGATAAGACAGCGAACCAGAAGGACGGCAGAAAACCGAGCGATAATAGGGCATCAGAAGGAAAGAAGAAGACTAAGGAACACGCGTGGAAGCCTAGCAAGGAGGTGCCTTACTGCGCAGGAGCTCCGGGCCCAATTGGGCCCCCGGGCTTATCAGGCACGCCGGGAATACCAGGACCTCAAGGAACCCAGGGAATCCAAGGTGTTCAGGGAGTCCAGGGTTCAGCCGGTCTTCCAGGAATGCCTGGAGTTCCAGGACAAAAAGGTGATGCAGGTGAGTCAAAGATGGCGCTAGATAAATGTTCAGGTTGCATGACGTCATGGTAGGCTAATGTTGTTTATTGGTGTAGACCTACACTAAGTTTTTATTTCAACGTACGTTACGTAGTGTAATATCATCGTCCTTTTCAAGATCGTTGTAACACTGCACATGCGAATCCAGAGGCCAGAAGTGAGGTACCGTAAAGGATGTTCCTCTGCTCTACTGAAAACTGTTACTATAGGCCCCATTCTGGTTAGTAGGCCCCATTCTGGTTAGTAGGCCTCATTCTGGTTAGTAGGCCTAGCCTAAGGCTAGGCCTAACTACGCGCCATTTCATCAATTTTTTAATTTAATCTTTGCCTAATGCTTTAAGCAAAGGCGTACGAGGCGAGGGTCGAGGGGGGGCAAATGCCCCCAAATTTCGGGCAAATGTGTTTTTCGGGTAAAAGAGGCACGGACGGGGGAAAAAATTCGGAAATTTTTTCGGGCAAATCAGGTACGAGAGGATTTTTTCGGGCACGCATAGGGTTAAAAAAAGTCGTCAGATTTTTGGATGGGAAAACCCTAAGAATTTTGGGCGGATGACTAAAAAAAAGGTCGTCAGATTTTTCGGGCAACAAATTTTTTGGCCCCCCCCAATGACGAAATGTCCCGTACGCCTATGGCTTTGAGAGTCATCTAATGTTAGTCTTTTTACTCAAGTTTAATTCAAACATGCTTTCAGGGTTTTTAAAAAGAAATTTGTAGAATTGCACAACCAGGAAGTTTTTTAGTGCGGTTTTGTTTGAAAATTTCTCGTTGTTTCTGAACATTTTCCCAAGAAATATCGCATGTCAGTGACGAAAAACCTGATGACCTTTTTTGTCATCAACTTGAAAAATTGTTTTATTTCTCTTCGTGCTTATTTTTCACTGCACTTGTCCTTCTTCTTCCGTGGTAAACTGACCTGCAATTACCTTTTTTTAATAATTTCCACTGCACATAACTACTTTTACAACTGCACAAATTCATTTAGGCCTACAGCTGCACATTTTGTGTAGAATTGCAAGTTAAAAATAAGCCCTGCCTAAATCTGTCGACAGTGGCGACGCTAGGGGAGTCTGGGGGGCTAAGCCCCTCTACAAGAGGCTCAGCCCCCCCCCTAAAAAAGGCCATCCGAAGTTTTACATTGAAAAATCCACGATTTTCGGTCGATGACTAAAAAAAAGGTCGCCAGAAATATTTGCGGCGAAAATAGAACATTTTCATGAGATTTCAATCGATGACTAAAAAAAAAGGTCGTCAGAAATTTTGACGGATGAAAATGTGAAATTTTCGCCGTGAGGCTTCAGCCCCCCCAAAACTTAAATCCTGGCGTCGCCACTGTCTGTCGATGAGTTAAGTTAGCCTCCAATTGCACATCGTGACTAATGCTCCATCAGTTGCTTAGCATCGCTATAGGCCTAAGTCTATCCAAAGTGTCCATAGGCTTAAAAAGTAAGTTCTAGAATCTAGACTACAACACAATCAGGCCTACACGCACGGTGACGCACCTCTCTTCGTTATTCATGTCCTCATACGGTACTCGATACGCAGCATAGGCCGAGCTACAGGCTAGCCTATACCCGACCTTACTCGATCTACTCTTGTAGGCTGAATTCGTTCGCAGATCAGTCCATGATCTGTATAGTAAACTCGAAATTTCTACAGCGCTCTTCATTGCAAAGTCGAGGAAGCCAGCTTAATAGGCACTCCATAAAAAATCGGTAGGCAGGGAGTCAAAAGCCACAGAGTCAGATAGGCAGACAAACAGACAGACAAAGGTGTGTGGTGCATAATTAGATCTATAGTTAAAATGGCCTATTATTCGCTCTCTTCTTGTGGTCCATCCGACTGGGTTCTACAAGTCTATCAAGTCTTTTTTCTTTGCTCGTGGTTGGGCTGGGAGCGCCTCTGAGTAGTTTCTTGAAGGGGTGCTATATAAATGGTCTGAATGAATGAATAATCTACTTTCTCGCCGTCTTACCTTCACCCGCGAAGCATACTAATTATAGGTAGGTTAGGCCTATAATGAAGATGTGGTAGAGGAAGGCCAAGGAAGAACTGGATGGAGACTGTGCGAGAGGATCTGCAAGGTCTGGAGATGACATGGAGCGATGCTGTTGAGATGGCGATGAACAGAGTGGAAAGGAGAGACTGCATTGCCCGATGTGCAGATCTGCACGGGAAGGACTATAAGGTCTATAATGAACAGCAAAAAGTGTAGACCTACATTCTATCATTCTATCGAATCCAGGCTTAAGGTATGCAGACTGAAACAGAATTGTGTACATAGGCTACAAGCAGGGTTTAAAGTTGGTGGGAACGCGTGGGAACGGCGTTCTCACTGCTCTCAAAATTCTTGGCTTGCGTTCCCACTGCTCACCACATGGAACCCTGGAAATACATGCATGCGTTCCTAGAAAAAATTTCTTCAGCATTCCCACTGCTCACATTCGGCGTTCCCACTGCTCATCCAAACCACTTTAACCATGCATGGCTACAAGGCCTAGCCCTACACAGCCTACGAACACACACACACATCCATGCATATACACAAGCAGACACACACACACACACACACACACACACACACACACACACACACACACACACACACACACAGTCATTTCTCTTCAGGACGTCGCGGCTACAAAGGTCAGAAGGGTGAGTCTGGTTTATCATCATCATCATCGGACGGAAGACAGCTCTACGTGGGATGGTCTCACCAGATGACCTCTGGCCCATCCTCCTCCTCCTCCTCCTCCTCCCTATCCTCCTCCTCTTCCTCCTCAGTCGTCTTTCTCCAACCGATCGCCTTTTCGACGAGCCTTGACGACGACATCGCCCGCGCCACAGAATACCGCGTCATCCACTTCAACCTCATCCTGTCGAACATCGGCGACGGCTACGACCCGTCGACGGGGGTCTTCACGGCCCCCATCAACGGCTCCTACCTGATCGGCTTCAGCGGCGTCAGCTACCGCGGCCAGAGCGTCCTGCTCCACCTCGTCCGCAACGGACAGCGTCTCCTGTCAGCCTTCGACAACTCCGGATGCGAGTGCTGCCCGCAGACGACGAACGCCGCCGCGGCCGACGCAGCCATCAACAAGTGCGCAGGGTCGGCGTCGAATGCCGGTATCCTGTCGATGGACAAGGGGGATAAGGTCTGGGTGGAGCTGCCCGATGGGTACGGACTGCACAACGCGCCTTACCACAACTACGCCAGCTTCTATGGCTATTTGTTGTTTCCGGCCGGCGTCGGGACCAACCCAAGAGGGTAGTTGGTCGTCTTCAGATTGAAGGAGGAGATCCATGAAGTCCTGATCCAACCGCGTTTCGAAGCAGGCAATGTATGATTTGACCAGAGATCATATATCTCCTTTAAATCAAGTCATTGATGGAAGAAATGGAAAATGTTCTCTGAATGTGCTTAATAGTATGTTTATAATTATGATCTGACACTATCCACAATTATTATATAGCCTAATGTCTTGTTATTTGTGTTAAAATGTAGGGTATGTTGTAGCAATAAACTGGATAGATTTGCAGCAGATGTCAGAAGAGAAGGCAGAAAAAAGAGACAGGTGTGCATTACATTGTAATTATTACGGTAATTACAAAAGACTTTGCCTCGTGCAACACATTTTGACACGGTGTGTTGATGCCAGTTCTATAATTTTCGTATTCGAAACTAGCTATCAAATGCGCAATTTTATACTAGGTCGACGTATATTACAATTTCCAAACATAAAACCCATGACAGGAGAAGTTGAAATCTATATAGAACAATGAGTCATAACATCCATTGTAAAATGCGCAACAAAAGAAAAAGGCAGGGATGAACAGGCCGCCAACAGGAATTCCAGGTCCCAGGGCAGAGCATTTCCAGGCCCTGAACTATCTTTATCCTAAAAGTCACCAGGCCCCTGGGCATTTGCCCCTGCCCCCAACCCCCTATCGGCGGGCCTGGAGATGAGAGGAATTAGATACACTAACAAACAACTGACTTGCTTGCCTTAGGTGGAACCTAAAAGGTGGTCATATGCTTTGTTTTGCAACTTGTTGTTAATTCTCGCTCGCTATGACTCTTAACATGACAGGTGTGCTTTACAGTGTAATTATTTCGGCTAGTTAGTGCAGAGAGCGCTTCTGAGTAGAAATCTTGAAGAGGTGCTATATAAATTTTCAGAATGAATGAATGAATGAATTAATTAAGAAATGCAGGTGCAAGTGAGATAAGATTATCAAGAAGAGCAAACAAACGATATGAACCACGTTGAAGTAGACAAACTTTAATCTCCAAAATTCAACCAATTAAATAACACATTATTTTTTAATAGCTGCAGCAGTGGACTCAGTAAACTAGTTAAAACAGGGGGGGTGTTATTTACACATATGCAGACAGAACCACACAGTAATTATAGTGCAATCATGATAAAAGCCAGGCAGCTAAATTTAGGTTGAAACTCCATAGTAGACCATGTTGCACTTGACACGCCATCAGTACATCGTGCTTAAAGTGTAAAGAAGTGCCTGGACGCTCTTCATCGTTTCAGTGTGTGGTGGACAAATAAGTGGCAGGACGGCATTCAGATTTTAAAACAAGTGCATGGATGCGGTCCATGACCATCCTAGCACACTTTAAGCCCTGATGTACAGGAATCTGCAATAGCTATAATGGTGACTGCGGTTAAAACTCAGAATAAAACAATGAAAGTTGAAACACCATTAAGGCAAGAATACCAAGAGATACAAAGACATCCCCTATCCATATGCCCACATGAAGCCATTTAGAACCGATATTATTAGCACTCGTGAATAAGCTGGAGCCCAGAGTTTGGCTTTCAAGAGGCGCCTCTGAAATTCGGAGATTACGATTACAATATATAGGGCAAAAAAATGCTCCTGGACATGTTGGTAAGGTCAGTACCAAAGTAGAACCAATCAAGAATTAAATTAAACAGAAGTAGAATAGATTACATTTAGCAGGATAGCATTCAACCAATTGCAGTTATGTTTATATATCAATAAACAACTACTCTCCATCAAGCCTTCTTAACATCAAATATCTCTCAAAGTCAAACAAGTCGTGCAAAGGTCTCTTAAACTGAAGAGTGGACAGATTACATTTCGACGACTTCTTAGCATTTGACCAATTTTTGCGTCATGCAAAGTCGCAGAACTGATGTACGACAGCAGTTGGTCAGCTTAGAGGAGAATTTCAAATGACCTCCTCTCGATCTTTCCTGTTCGAAAAACCTATATTCAATTGATTGTGTGATTATTACATAAGGCTCACAATTGCAACTATAACTGTAGCAGAACACCTCTGTTCAAACACATCAATTTGATTAAATTATCTACTTATCTAATCCACACTCTCAGCCTCAGGGCCAGTGACAGAAATTCAGGGCCCTAGGCAAAGCAGTAAAGCAGTGACGGGCCTCTAGACTATCTCTAGGTTTTACGAAATAAAATAAAAAATTGAAATGATAAAAGTCCAGGAAAGAATTGTGCGAGTGTGCAATATTCATATGTATATAATTTATATATATATGACTTTATTTTCAGTGGTTAATTTTAAAAAATATGTTTAGAGCTTAGAAAGGCAGAAATCATAAACTTTGCATAACCGTCCTTCCGCCAGGTCCTGAAAAGTCGTTGGGCATTTGTCCTCTAGCATCTCTTGGCGAGGCCTGTACACAGGGTTTCAGTATATGCTCCAAACAATGAATTCCCGATATTTTCAGGTGTTCAACAATAACAACCTCCAATTAATACAAATGCTTCAATTCAAAAGAATTTGGCATTACTCAGATTTTGAAGCAGATTTCAAGTCATAATATCAAGTGCCACAAAGATTTGTTAAGTGAAAATGTATATGTACAAACTAATTGCCAGTTTAGACCTTCTTCAGCAAAAGCCCAAGTGCCACAAAAAATGCTGACATGAAGACGTGTTCCAACCGCACTACATAATTCAATTATTCAACATATCCCATGCCAAGAAATATTCTACATATTTCTATGTAGACGTCAAAGGCGCAGCACAAAATCCTTAAACATTACAAATCTACCCACTCTTAATCTGCCAAAGGGAAAGCTAAACACTGCTTGAGTTCTCTGTATCAAAACTTGAACATATCAGTGGTTGTTAGTTCAATTTAGTGTGTATCCCCAAAACGCACAGTTTGACTTTACACAACTTCTTCTTGCACTGCATGTTACATAATAATTGAACAGTTACTACTGACAAATATTATAAGAAATAGGGTCAATCAAGCCTTACTGGAATCTTCTGGAGATTTTTGGCTTGACCACTGCACAGTTTGATTTTTTTTAACTGACTCATTCACGTAACTAAAACAGCTAAAATCATCATGGACAGCTTCAAAAATGCCATTTATGACATCAACACAATCACAGTTTCCATTTAGATGCGGTCAAAACACCCAAGTATCTATCAAAACTCATGAATTTCTCTCATTCTCAGGCTACAGTAGATTTATTTATTCGGTAATCGTAATCATAATCTCGAAATCTCTAGCGCACCCAAAAAATGCGAAGTTATGGAAACAGCCGACTCAGAGGAAGATGTTTATAAATAATATTATTTCAGCCATCAAGAAATCATATGGATTTCAAATCATGTGTCCGTGTTTCAGCAGAAGTCAACTGACCCAACAACCATCAATACGTGTTAATAATACTCAAACTATTCTACGCTGATCTGTCTTTCTAAGTCATCCTTTTCCTTCGGATCGGTTTAACCAAATACTGAAGCAGTTCCTTCACCTTTCATCAGCATAACAAGGGAATACATCCATAGACTGCCAAACTATGATGAAATTCCTAAAAAGGGCCTAGGCTATCAGGACACATAAACATGAGTAGTCACTAGTAACCATGAAGTTTAACTTGAAACCTTCAACCAAAGACAAAAGGTGAAAACTCAGTTAAAGAACCATCAACTTTAACACAAATTTCGTGAAAAAATTGAACATCCGACAAGCCAGTTTTGAAAAACGTCTATAATAATTTTGCAAGATTCACAAGCTTTCAGTGACAAATAACTGGTTATCACTCATTAACAACCCGTGACTCCCAGTTAACTTTTATAATTTATTTTTTTACTTTTATAATTCAAATTCATAAATAGACAGAAATTTAATTCATTAACTAAATTTCCTCTAAGATAAAAACTCACTTCATTCAAATAATCATCTTGCTTTTCAATCAACTCACATTCCTAAGCTTAAACCGTGGAAACAGAGATGGCGCATTATCCCTAACATCAACACCTACAATCAACTAAGTAAAGTCTAAGTCTCTAATACCATGAAAAGAGTTTATGGTAGATACTCATTTCCAATCGTCTTAAGCATGGCAGGAACTCTTCCCTGATATGCCAGTACCAAGCTGTACTGTTTGATAGCAGAGACACAACACATGTGTGTAAAGAAATTGTCCAAGGTCAGTCTCAGTGGTGACGCCAGCTATACGGTTGCAGCAGGTCACGTTACGTTACGGTCATGGGAGTTATTCACCAGGTCGAAAAAATTTAATTTAATGAAGATATAAAAGAAATTTAAGAATTTTTGGCGGGTCATAAGGCAGGTCAAATAACCTGCCATGACCTATATGGTAGTGCTGTCTCTGGTCAGGCACACGCTTCAAGATTAAATCCAGAATGCTGACAATAAAGACTACTAGGTATGTGAAACATACAAAACGTTCACCCTTCAAAATATACCAACCACATCAAGGCCTCAGTAAGCTTAAGCTGGCTTAAATATAGTGCAGACTCATTCACTTGCAGTCTCTGGTGGCCAAATTCAACATAGGCTATTACTGGACCATGACATGGGTCAAGAAGGCCATACTGAAATATGGCCAACCACGATAAGCCTTAGCATGGGCAGAAATCTCAGATATAAGCACTTACACTTTAGCCTGCTATCAGATTTTAAGAAACCCACACTGCTGTGTAGCTATTGTGAGTGTGAATGACAGACAACTTATATTTCTGGTCCACATTGAAAATCTACTGCTTCTAGACATTATTCCAATGCATAAAAGTGCTGGATTGAACCATGGGCAGTTGGGCACACAGACATTGTCACCTGGACTCTGTGTAAGCAGCTACTTTCCTGCCAGTTCGAAGTAACCTGACAGTGGGATGGAATGACACAAATGTGACACAATCCATGAAAAGGTACCAAGTCTTAGTAATGGAGTTAGAGCTACCACAACATAGGTTAATAATTACTGGACAGAATTTAAAAAAAATTGAAGTTAATATCTTCTCATTTCCCAAAGATATCAGGATTCACACGACATATGAATTAATCGTTAAAAAAGGTAAAATTATATTTGAAACCCAAAGAACACTAATCCATGAAAAGATACCAAGTCTTAGTAATGGAGTTAGAGCTACCACAACATAGGTAAATTATTACTGGACAGAATTTTAAAAAAATGAAGTTAATATCTTCTCAATTCCCAAAGATATCCGGATTCACACGATATATGAATTAATCGTTACGAAAAGTAAAAAATAGACCCCAACGTCCTTTTAGGCTGTTTTCTGACGAAACTGTGAACTAAGACTTGGTACCTTTTCTTGGATTGTGTCACAAATGACATTTATTTCAGTTACTGTGGCAACAAGTATGTGAAGTGGTGATATCTGCAGATATTTACATGTTCACCTGTTGCTTTCTGCATGGCTTAAATCCAGCTGCAGCCAGCAACTGTTGCCTCATTCATATACAGCATAACTAGACTGACATGGTGCTGCAGCAAGTTTTTGGTGAACGAGTCTCACAAGTCACAATGCATCGTGTGGAGCCATCGTGTAACCCAGTGGTTCCCAACCCATGGCCCGCGGGCCAAAAGTGGCCCAAATGGCCTACAAAAATGGCCCGCAGCATCTCAATGAATAATATTAAGAAAAACATATGTAAAAATTGACAAGTTGGACATGATAGAATGTATAATTCTTTTCTATTACAAATTACTTCATTTGGACGTTAATAAATCGCATCAAACATTCTATTTTGATTCAATTATAACAATTTTATGCGCCTTTAGTTAATTAAATTTTAACCTTGTGGCTCCCTAATGTCCTTCAACTAAGAAAAAGTGGCCCTCATGTCCTCCAACTTAGAAAAAAGTGGCCCGACAGTCAAAAAAGGTTGGGAACCACTGGTGTAAGCAATAGTTAAGCGGATTCGCGAGTGAAAGGCTTGCGTGTAGAAAGGTCTCCATTGCACTACTATCATAGCTGACCATTCATTCATTCATTCATTCTATGGACTAATACAGTGCCCTTCAAGAAAGCTACTCAGAAGCACTCCCAGCCCAGCCATGGCAAGATAAAAAAAGACTTGAGAGATTTATAAAAAAAGTACCGTATATGAAAAATGTATTTAAAACCATACGTGCAGTTCATACAAGTAATTAATCTTCACTGGTATAAATCTAAGCTTGCTGTATGAATTTACTGAACTTGAGTTGGCATACTAGAGAATTTACATAGGCCTGACAAGATATGATAAGGGATTAAATGCCTTACTGTTATACGAACCATTTTAATAAGCCTATTTCTAAGGAAAATCATAATGCTTATTAATTAAAGACGCCAAATTTTGGAAACTTCCAAGAGCAACTCTGCCATTTTACCAGTTAATTCATATAGTCATAAATGCTGCCAACTCTCAACCACTTGCAAAGAATTGTCCATTGTCTTTCTAATTTTTCCAGTTGCAAAATTTCTGTAACTTCTCTAAACAAAGACTATTACATCAGACTTCATTCCAAAACAGAAACCTCTGATACAGAATAAAAAATTATGATAACAGAAATAAGAAAGTTGGTGTTGGAAACGAGAAAAAAGAGCAAGTTAAACTTATATAACCTGGTAGGCTGTCTCTCATTCACATGGCATGAATGCCAATACACACATTCACATGACCTACAATACATACATGTATTGTCTGACTAGAGTTTTAAAGTCCTGATTCTTATCAAACACTTCAAGGCAAGATACCAGCAGACAGGGATTATTTCATAGAAATGATATTATATCATGGCAGTACTAGCAAAAGAATCTCACCCGTAGTAGCCTATAGCTAGCTCTTGAAAGCAGAGCTCCACAAATGGAAGTGGGTTGGTGATAAAAAAATAATGTGGCCAATGTGGACAGAGGTCCACAGTTGATGTCCAGGGTGATTGGACGGACGGACGGTTGTGGATAGCATCCAGACACTCATTTTAAAATCTGAATGCCGTCCTGCCACTCATTCGACTGGTCAACAAAGTCTGGAAAGGAAAGAGGCGTCCTGGACTCCAGGCACTTCAAATTTTACACCTTAAGCACTGATTATGCACGTCCCATTATGTGAAAGTCCTTCCTGGACGACCCCAATGAATCAAGCCAGCACACTTACATGATTAAAGCTGTTTCTTCAGTTAACCTGAAGGAATTATTAAAGCAACTTGTCTTTCCAAGTTATTTTTTTTATTTCTGTGAATACTCTACGCCTCAGTGGACAATAACAATGAAATTATAAAAACTTGGAAAATTCTGGAAGGAAAATATATATAGGACATCACTTGGAAATCTTCTGAATAATGAGACACTCAAAGGAATAATAATCAATAGCACATATATGTTGTGTCTTACAACTGCCATTTTGCTTGTCATAAAGCTCACACAAACACAATGAAGTTTTGCATAACCAAACTGGGAGAATTAAGACAGGCAGCGCTGAAAGAAAGGTCACTTCAAAACAGTGGTGTCATAATTATCGTAACAATTTTCACGGATTACAAAATCGGCAATTTAACATGTCCACACATCACACTTCAAAAGGGGACGAATGAAGGCAGTATGGAAGTAAAACGCGTCAACAGCCTCCAACAAACCCATACAAAAAAAACATGGCATGATAAGAAACAATATTGCCTGCACAGCAAGACAATGATAATTATTATTCTGACGCAAGGTGGCACTGGTGGTTTGCTGAGCAATACAGAGACAACGTGACGCTGGCAAATACCGTCTCCAGCGCAGACACACAAATAAAAAAAGTGCCCACCAGTTTCATAGATAACCATTATTTAAACTCCCCGGCCGCGACCAGGTTTTTATGATGCCCTCCTGACACACAGTCACGATGCTGTTTTCGCGAAATGCTAGACCCGTTAATCGTTCACGCGAAATCTTTTTGCAGACGAGAGGGTTCAGCATAGGCACTTCATTCAGCTGTGGGCAGGCCGACACTCCTAAATGTTTTAAGGCTTCCTCGGCCGCTTTCGGCAACACCTGGCGGTTCGTGAGCAGCCTCATGTCGCTTAGGCGCGATCCAAGCGAGCCGTACGGACGTTTCGAGTCTTTATTTTGGTGCTGTTCTGTTATTTGCAAAGACGCGTACTTCTCCGACAAGCTGGACGACTCGGACGAACTGTAGAGCAGGAGAGCAGCTCCAGTTTGTCCGGTCTTTGCCGACCTTGTGTGGTTCTCCGCAGACGGAATGCTGTTGGAAAGAAGCGGTCCATTGCTCGACACGGAGGCCGGTGGCTTATCGTTTGCGGCAGCAGCAGCTGAACCGCCTAACGTACTGAGACGATTTCGAGCGACGTGAGGCACTAAGTTATCTTCGGTCAGTTCCCACAAACAAAGCTGCGTATCTTCGCTCACAGACGCAAATCGATATGCTATCAACCGACCGTCGTCGACGTTTTGCTCGGCATTGGCCGCGGCAGCACAGAGCTTAGGCGGCTGATTCAGAACTAACGGGGATGGCTGGTCGTCTCCAATCACAAAATGCTTTGCACAGTCCGAACTGTCGGAAGCGCCGGCGCTCGACTCTGTTCCGCCGCTCAGTATCGTCGTCCAGGGGTCAAAGGCAACGACGCTGACCCATGACTTATGACCTACATACCGGCAGATGACCCGTTTCTCGGCCAATGACCACACGGTAACCAGGTCGTCTTCACCTCCTGTCACGATGTACTTGCTGTCCGGCGACCAACAGACGCATCGCAGTCCACCAAAGTAGCTCTTCATCGCACCGACCACTTCCTGAAATTGAAAGTTGAAGACGCGCAGGAATCCGTCTTGACTGACGATCGCTATGTAGCGCGTGCACGGCGAGAACGCCACTTCGTTTATGCACAGAATATCGTTGAAGTACCATCGCGATTTCGGATTGCGCGTCATACCGACTTTAGTCTTGCATGTGTGGATGGAAAAGCCGAGGCCCTGCTTCTGCGACTGGTAGGTGGGAGGAGCGGAGACACACGGAAGCGATTCGTCGTAGATGTAGAGCTGTCCGCTGGCGTGTGAAACAACGAAATCCGTCTTCGAACCAGGAACCCATCGAACGCACGTCACTTTGCTCTTGTCGATTAATTGCTGTTCAAACAAATATAGGAACAGAACAAATGTAAGAACAGAACAAATGTAAGAACAGAACAATGTAAGAACAAAGAAAGTTTCAAAGGTCTTCAGAAAAAGGAAGAAGTTTACTGCGTTATGTTTCATTCAGCGCTGCAAATTCATCTATCGGTCTAATGACTTTCAATCTCTACATAATGAGGATCAACAAAGTGGTAATTATGCAATGTCTCTGGGTAGGTGACAGACTTGTAAAAATTTTAACCATGTAAAAAAATGGGGAGGTGGTTCAGTACGTCCTCGTCGTCTCTCTCGGGCAACAGGGAGCAACCCTGGCTGAATCTGAACTGAGGACAGGGGAGAGACCTGATCAGTTGCCCTACATTCCCAAAGGATCATGAAACTTAACCATGGCAAGCACACCAAATAGCTACTATGGGAAAGCGGCTGATGCGTGCTGAAGGCATCGCCGGATGGCCATAAGTCAAGAAAGTCAAACAAAAAATACCAAAACTGCACACAGACTGAAGAAAATGTGTTTGTGAATGCGTGCAAGCATTTGGACTGTTTACGTACCTTGTATTTTTCATACATCTTACACTAATAAAAATAACATTAACACTCATTTTCTAAGGCCTAGCACGTGCAAATTGCCAAGATGTACAGATCTGCAAATTGCCAAGATAATTATATCTGCAAATTCCTTGTACTTGGTACAACGACTAACATGTGTTTCTGACAGTATGGCAACTGGAATTAGATCAATAATTAATGGAACTGTAATGCTGATAATTCTGCCGAGTCACTTCTAGCATATAGCATGCAGCAGGAAGCGGTCAAAAACCAGTTCATAGTCGCTGCATGTCAAGGATTTAACACTCAGAGTGCTATTAATGCAATGCACAGCGACCAACCAATGCACATATAACAGAATTAGCATGCAACCAACATGGACCTATTGTCTGCAACATGGACCTATTGTCTGCAAGTCACTCTAGCATAAATGGTCTCATCAGACTGGTCCATCACACCAATCAATGATATGATTGACAGGTCGGGAATGCCAGGCTGACCATGTGACATAATAAAAGTGCACAGGCAAATGGACTTCATCGATTAGACGATAAGTCAAGCGTCTGCGAGCAGAATACAAAATGTAATAATGGTCCATTGATCAGAAATTCATGCACCAACAGCCACGCCGTCCATTCCCACAATTTATTGATGCTTCTCAGGCAACAAACCGATTGAAAATTGTTCTTCATCTGCATGGCTGACAGTGGCACGTCTGGTCGCCTGGTCATCTGTCACTGTCTAGCAAAGCATACCATAGACATCAAATCTTTCTAATTCGTCAGATTCCAAACATGGCATAATCCATTTCAGTCTGCTGTCTATATAGTTGGAATCTCACTGACAATAACACAATCATTTCAATGCAGCACATTTCGGCATCAGCACTGAAACTAACGAGCCTCAGAGGTCTTTAACCAACTTTTTACACAATCGATAATATCTTTAAAAATGACTACCATAATTAAAATACAGCATTTCAGTTTTCAGGTTATTTAATGTAAAGTGGTTCAATGCATGATGTAGAGACTAGAAACATCTCCTGAAGTAGGCCAACGGAAGATAGAACTAGAATTGGTTGGCAATATACAGTGTTTATTCGAGGTTTGTACACCAATGCACAAGTCTGGTTAATATTTAAAAATATATTAACTTATTTACTTTCAATGTCACACATGAATACAGTTAAATCAACATAGCAAGTTATATAATATCCAGAGTTTAAAGTAGGTGCGAACGCGTGGGAACGGCGTTCCCACTGCTCTCGAAAATATTGACCTGTGTTCCCATTGCTCATCATGATGGAACTCTAAAACACGTGCATTTCAATGAAATTCTTCATCAGCGTTCCCACTGCTCTCATCCAGCGTTCCCACTGCTCACCTAAACCATTTTAACCACTGATAATATCTAATCAATATCAATTGAAAGCCAAGTTGAAGACGAAAGCATTTCTTACATCAACATTGAAAGACTTTTTGAATTCCTTTACAGCAAGGTTTAAGAGGTGAATCTGGCCATTCGCAAAACCAATCAGCAGCGGTATTCGATCTGGATTAGCCACATGCTGGTTGAAGTCATGGCAAGTCGGGAATGTACACTGGTAAAACTTCTTCTCCACCGGTCGGACAATATCACTCACCTGTGGAACAAATCAACGAGAAAAATATCCGTCTTTAAAAGCAAGCACGTATAGTGCGCAACATTGGTGGAATTAGGCGATAATAATAATCTCCTTTATTGAACAACCCAGTTGATGCACCACAACCAGTTACAGCGCATACAATTATGCAATTGAAACAATTCACAAATCACAAATCTTTACTACTAACAGAACAAACCGCCTGCAATACAAGGGCGCTAATAGCAGCCTTTAAAGCACATCTATATTTATTTATTCATTTATTTATATTTATTTAATAGTCTCGTTGCTAGCAATGTCACACTGGAATGCCAATCATCAGCGAGTCATAAGCAGTGATATTTTCGTTAACTGAAATAGAAATTAGAAGTAAAATTATTAATTTCCGTTAACGTGAATAAGAACGAAAATTAGGAATTATTTTGAGAACGAGAATAGAACTAGAACTGAAATACGCTAGAGAGAACTGAAATATGAATAGAAATAGGAATTATTTCAGAACAAAAATTATTACACTACGATGATTTTTGTGATTCGTTGTCTGTGCAAGTCTGTATAAAGTGAGACAATCCATTTTTGAGAAGTCTTAAGATCAGTAATCTTTGAATTATACCCCCCCTGGACAAATTATGTCTATTGCAACAACTAATTAAGATCTTTCCTTTGCTTTCTGAATCACTCAAACAAAGGGGCCCTCCTACAGTTTAAAGACCCAGGATCGTTAGTCAAACAACCTGACAAATGATTAGGCCTAATTAATGTGACAGATGGCTTAGCACCCCTAGGAAGTTTATAACAGGTGCATTTGAAGCATTGCCTGTATGGGGGGTCGGGAGTGGCGAGGGTGAATGTTTGAACATGAGCCTTATTATGTGATAATAATAATTATGTGTGTGTATGAGCCTATCAATAGGCTCATACACACACATAATTATTATCACATCAGTGGCACGCATACTGCTGAAATCGAGTTTGACATTTTGACACCTCATTGGACTCAATAATTATAATTATGCTGATAGGGTAAGACCCATAATGCCTAGACTTCTATATAATATACATTAAGAATCTAACCTACCTAGATGTTTGGGGATAAGACAAATGAGGATGGGGTAATAGAGGCCATTTTGTGGCTGGCTATTGGAACTTCTGTGATTTTTGAACGGGGCGCAGTGCTTTATTTACATCTCGATTAAGAATCAGAGACTACAAACCGCACACATTATAACGGCGAACTGCAGTGTGCAGGCAGAATCGTACGTAGCACTTGGATCCTAGCTTGTACTGGGGTATTTTAAGGGTAGATGATTTTAACACAGTGGATAGACTATTCCCCATATTTCAAGATTCATAACCCATACCATTGACTTCAGACATTTTTTTTAAAGTAGAGATATTGCTGATGGCTGGAATTATTTGGCCGCAAGTCTCAACATAGGAGATTTGACTTCACAAGTTACCAGTTTTGTTTAGCCGTCGAAGATTGTTTATCCCCAAATCGCCTATCCATTCCAGAACTGTCATTATTTTAGAACTTTTATTAGGCCCATAGAAATGAAATTATTTCAGAATTTAATTTAGAACTGAAATTATTTAAGAACTTGAATTAGAACTGAAATTATTTAAGAACTTGAATTAGAACTGAAATTATTTCAGAACTTGAATTAGAACTGAAATAGGAATTATTATCAAAATAAGAATAGAATTAGAACTGAAATTGGAGTCTTAGAACTGAATCAGAACTAAAATTGGGAATTATTTTTAGAACTGAAATATCACTGGTCATAGGCTCAAAACTCCGACAGGGCAGATACAATTTTGAGATTTCTTCTACACTTGAGCCCCCAGCCAACCCAGCTATTAGCTGAATGTTAGTGCTAGCTAAAAAAAACATGGTGATGACATACAGTCTACAGCTGTTAAAAACAAGGTGATGACATACAGCTGTTAAAAACAAGGTGATGATATACAGAGTACAAGCACACATCAAATTCTCATAATCAAAAAACACCCTAAAGAACAAGATATATGAGCTGCTATGGCACATAATAAAATTTTTAGAATGCATGAGAATATTATCTAGAGTCATTACTCAAACCAAACTTGTAAGCCAGACTTCAACCAAACGAACATCATAAATGTTGCC
Source organism: Lumbricus terrestris (assembly GCA_949752735.1). Taxonomy (NCBI): domain Eukaryota; kingdom Metazoa; phylum Annelida; class Clitellata; order Crassiclitellata; family Lumbricidae; genus Lumbricus; species Lumbricus terrestris. The sequence continues at coordinate 25,782,946 of OX457036.1, forward strand.
TTACATAATAAATGTTGCCTTACATCATAAATGTTGACTCACTTGCTAAGAATCATCACTCTGTTCAACAGAACATTACCTGCATTCATGTTATTCAACTCACTGAGCCGTGCTCTACTAAACCATAGTTTTATCACTGAACCTTATCTTGTCTTCTGCTCGATTTGGCAACTTGTCAATTTCTCATTTTAACTCTGCAAATTGTATTCAAATCCAATCACCATTTGCATATCCAACTTTCATCATATGGACCAACAAGGTGTGGAGCTGCAGTGATGATCAACTCACAGTCTTTCAAATGTGATCGTCCACTGGAAATTGTGAAAGGTAAGTCCAGTTGGTGACTGACATTACAGTATATACGCTAGGGTGGCCCTTAAAAATGAAAGTTAAAAATAATCTACTGGCACCCCTCCAATCTATTTCAATTATGAAGAAAATAATTTGTGCAAAAAATCTTTGCACTAGGGCAATATTTAGGGGTGCCCCCCGAGCTCTCAAGTTTCAATAATGTACAAGTAAACTTCCAAATTATAATTGGAATCGCAAACTGAAATTTCCAGTGCTTTAATAATTCTGTCGGCCTACTAATGTTTGCAATGCATCAACATTTAATATTTAGTACTTACTTACTTATTAAAATTACGTGAGCTCTAAAATTTTAGTCACTGTACAATTTCAAATATATGTTTGATTAACGTTTGTTGCCTTCAATCCGAATTTTCCGCCTTAGTTCCTTTAACCGTTCATTGGGACGGCAAGTTTCTGGAAGATTTGACATCACGCGAACATGTTGACCGTCTTCCAGTTCTGATCTCAGGTGTAGGAATTGAGCAGTTACTGGGCATTCCAAAACTATCCTCAGGAACAGGCTCAGCTCAAGCATTTGCTGTCGTCCAGTGTTCGAGAGAGTGGAATGTTCAAGATCAGCTTGTTGCTTTGTGCTTTGACACCACAGCCAGTAACACAGGTCATCGCTCAGGTGCATGTTTCCTAATAGAGCAAAAATTGAATAAAGATCTCCTTTTCCTGGCATGTCGACACCATGTTATGGAACTAATTGTTGGGGCTGCATTCGAAAACCTTCCACTGAAACTTCTACTGGACCTGATGTTCTTCTTTTCAAGAGGTTTCAAGACCACTAGAAATTCATTGAAAGCGACAAATTTCAGGTAGCCTCATCAGATCCTTTGGTGGAATCATTGGTGGCCCCACACGTTCTGATATCTTGGGAGTTTGCTCATAGACATTTAGCAACTGCACAGCCACGAGACGATTACAGGGAATTTTTCGAGCTCTCAGTTGTCTTTCTTGGAGGTGTTCCTTCTCGTGGAATTCGGTTTCGAATACCTGGCGCTATGCACCGGGCACGATGGATGGCAAAAGTTATCTATACCATAAAAGATGTGGCTCTTTCGTGCTCATTTCAAGAAGACTGCTGCAGAAGAACGCAGCATTCGTGATATTGCCATCTTTTCAGTTGTTGTCTACCTGAAAACCTGGATAACTGCGCCAATTGCTGTGGAGGCTCCTCTGAATGACTTCACTCTCATGGCAAATCTTCTCACATATCCACATACTACAATTTCTTCTGCTACAAGCAAGAAGCTAGGGCTTCATCTCTGGTATTATTTTGTCTGAAGAGCTTATTGGGCTTGCTCTTTTTGACTCAAGGGTATCCAATGACTCCAAGAAGCTAATGATTTCTGCCATGGAAGAATTAGCCCCAGATCATCCGCCTAAACGACCCAGTATGAAGTCAGATGCATTTCTTGGCACCAGCGGTCTGGAACAATTCTGTACAACCAACTCCAAGAAACTGTTCCAGGTGCTTGGTCTGCATGGACTATCTGAGATGATGCTTTCCAAAGATCCTGCTCTTTGGGAAGAGCATGAAGCATTTCGAGAAGCACAAGCAGTACTCAAGGGGTTGGCTGTCGTCAATGATAGAGCTGAACGAGGTATGGCACTCATCCAGGACTTAAATAAAAAGCTACCAAAAGATGAGGATCAGCTTCAATTTCTCCTGCAGGTTGTCAGTGAACATCGACGACAGTTCCCTGACTGTACGAAAAGAAATCTCGTGTCAAATTAGTAGCAGTGATTCCTGCATTTTATTGTCCTGTACTGATCATTTACTTCAGAGACCAGCTGAACAGTCAACAATAACTGAATTACAATTGAACAGTAAACACTTGTTTCATTGGCATTGTTGCATCACTAGAGTGTATTTTAGTCATCTCTGTAAAATTCTGAGTGACAGTGTGTTGAATATAGTTTGGTTGAAATTGTATAATTCAATTGATCAAATTTGTATTAAAGAATAAATTTCGGCGCTCGAGGGGCACCCCTAAATGTTTTGCAATTCCAAAATCCTTTTCAACATAATGTTATTTCTATAATTGGCATGGATTGAAAGGGTGCCAGACAAAATTTTACGATTTTTATTTTTTGGCTGTATGCTAAGGGCCACCCTAATATACGCAACAACTATCACAGAGCATATCCCTAGAGAAAAGTATGCTGAGTGTGGTTCGTGTGCATGTATACATGAACACTCAATCAAATGTAGGAAAGGACAAAATGTCTAATCCTTTCTATGACATTAACACTTATATACTAAACCTAAAAGGACGACAGGTTGATGGGAAGCTTCATGCTGGCCAGAATGATATCCAATGAATGTTCATTGTTCAGTCATCCAAGTACTACCAAATCTCCGCATTGCAACTTGGGTGAAACTCCTCATTCCCTGAGCACAAACTGCTCCTAGACATGCATTCTTTTATTGGCTCGATGGTATGAAATGAGTTCCCACTATCTTCGTGCCTTACACCTAGGCTTTGCTCAGATGCATTTTATTGCAGCCTTAACTCTTTCCCGCCGGAATTGTTTTGATACCTATCCTGTTAATGGGGTCACCCGTGACCCCATCCGGCGGGAAAGAGTTAACCGTCCTTTGGTTGGCATCACTTCTGAGTAGTAACTCTGAAGGGGTGCTGTACGTTGAAGGTTCTGTATTAGCCTGTATTAGCCTCTCATCTGTTTTAGTATAGAGAAATTCATCTCTCTGGTCTGGCAATGTCAACTGGCTGCGATTCAGCCTATTTAATAGACTTCTGTCAGCTGGTGTATGGAGCCAAAGAGAGTCATTTTCTTCGCTATCCTGAGGGGTTCTGGTGCTCCCATTTCCACATACAGCAGCCAATAGCTATGCAAAAACTGCTGCACATTCCCTGTGCTTGCAATGGTCTCCCTCTGAAGCAACACCTGTTTCCTAGATCATGCACCAATACATATTAACGTCATTTGAAAACTTACCTTCTAGCCCAGGCTGGAGTTGGAAGGTGCTTCTGAGTAGTAACCTTAAGTTCTACGTACTATATAAATTTTGGATTGAATGGATGAAAAGTAGCAAAAATGCTTTACAGCAATCTGACTGTTCTTCCAAGTCTTTGGAATATTGACCTTTCACACATGTATTTGAGCATCAACGCAGGGCTTTTTTAACGTGCAGTTGTGCACAAAATGTGCAGTTCTAAACGGATTTGTGCAGTTGTAGAAGCACTTCTGTACAGTTAAAACTAGAAAAGGAGGTCATTGTCCTCCGATTGGAAGTACTTTACCATGGAGGATTGGAAAGAAAAGAAGGGATTGTGCAGTTCTAAAAATTCTTTAAAAACAGCCCTGCACCAACGATCACATGCTTTGTGCAAATCCAATCATCATGACATCATCATGACAGCAAGAACAAAATGATAAGATAAGATTAGTGGTGCAGATCATGCAGAAGAGAGCCTTCTTATCTTTTGATTCGTTATTCGATCAGCTGCACTGCGTCTCAAGGGTCAAGAATCAAGTATGCCAGTTTGCGCAAAGTTTCCCAGGTACTGAAGGTCACGTCTTACATTTCTGACTCTCAATTTTCATCTCAACACAGGCTCGACACCACATAATTCTCACATTGTACTTGACTGTTCAGAGTTCATTCAAGTCATTAACCATAAACCCTTGGAAAATGTTAAATCGCTGTTCTTTGGCTGCACCACAGTAACCACGGGACAAAGCGGCGAGGGCGTGGTTTTCACAGAGGTAACAGCACTGGGTCACATTAACGCACGTTGACATAATTATGCGATATTTGCAATTCACACGATTTAAATGAGTAATTATGCAAAGCAATGGAACTGACCTTGTCTGAAATGTCGTGTCTGTAAACATGCAGCTCGCGATTGATATTGAAGCACATCAGATCGTCGACCTGACGACTGGTCGGGTCAGTTACGATAACGAACGACAGGCGAATAGGAACGTTACACGAACTGCCCAGCGGCAACCTAAGCGACCTTGTGTAATCCGGTAAGGGCATTAAGCGATACGTGCCTTCGCGTGTTGCGAACTGCGTTCGTATTAAATCTTCGCTGCTTCCTTGTAGCCCGACCGACGGCAGATACGCCGCCATCTTGTTTACCAGTTTACGTCACGTGATCAACAACATCGAGCTGCCAATGAAGGTAAGGAGCCAAAAATCGAAACCATGATGAGTTCGGCCTAATTTCACAACTGAGCGACCCAATAACGTAACAGGTCAGAAGCTTTCTGTGTCTGTTGAATTTAGGTCATAGATTGGCCTAAAGCTTGAGAGGTTTAAGTCAAAGCGTCCGTCTGTGAACTTACACTTCGGGTTTAAAGTCAAATAGCCTTTAGCGGCGTAGGCCTAGCTATTAGGCCTAATAGTAGACCCAAGCATAAGAAATTTCTTAGTGACGCGCAAAACCTTGTGAGCAATTAAGATCAACTCAAACACCGGCGTTCTACAAAATCAGGTCCGTGATAATAGACGAGGCCGCGGAGACGGTACAATGCCCAAGGGCCAGGCGAATGTTAGGGGTCTGCTATAGGTAGGCCTAATCGCAATCAAGAAATCAATCAATCATGCAATTTGGCCCGGTAGAGTAATGGATAGCCTAACACGCTGGCGTAGAGAGCGAGAGCCTTGGGCGGACATGCTTTGTAGGCCTGCTATTAGCGCCATGTAGCCTATATCAGGCTGTTTGTTCAGCTAGTAAGTTTATAGGCTAGTTAAGATTTGTGTAGGCCCCTATTCTGTGATATGCGTTCTTGTGAATTGTTTCAGCTGCAAAATTGTACACTCATAGGCGTACGGGAGATTTCAGCATTGGGGGGGGGGGGCAAAGATTGAACTTCTGCCCGAAAAATTCTGAAATCTCGTGGAAAATACAACTTTATCCCCAGAAAAAAGTTGACGACTTTTTAAAGTCATTTTCCGGTCAGCTTGCCCGAAAAACAGACGTGCCCGAAATTGCCCGAAAAGTTGATGACCTTTTTAAAAATCATTTCCCGGGTCTGCGTTGCCCGAAAAACAGTTTTGCCAGAAATTTGGGGGAAATTGACCCCTCGTCCCATGCACGCCTCGTACGCCTATGTTAGGCCTACGTAGGCCTACACTGTAACCGGTTGCGTTCTGTCAACCGATTGTTGAATAAAGAAAATAATAATATTATTATTTAAAGTATAGCATAATAACCTATTAAGTTCAAACAGACGGCATAGGCCTACTGTTCATCGCATTTACGGGGACTGACACAACGCAATGACAAAATTATATATTAGCAGATGCGCTTACTTTGTGCTTACTGCTATAGCCTATACAGAAACAGAATTAAGCCTATAGGCCTACGTGAGACGAAATTATGAAGAGCTTTAATTGGTTATGAAAATTAGGGCCCACGTGGTCTAGCTCGAAGGCCCATTACTGAAAATAGGAGGGAGTAAAGACAGGAGGACATGATTATTAGGATCATTAGGCTCATCCTTGTTGTCTAAATGGCTTTGTGGCCTCTGCACCACTCTACGCTGACGACGTGCATGCCTATATGCTAGTATGCTTACTGCTCTGCCGCTGATGTAGTGTCCTCTAGCTGTGACCTTATTGTGTCCAATGGCATCGATGCTCTTTAATCGTCATGAGATTTGTTTGATTGCCCCGCCAAAGAATTGCCTTAGACTGAATTTAGTCCTGCAGACACCTTACACATGTTTAACTGCAAGCAGAAAACGAAAATGAAGAGACATTGTGTTCGAAGACAATATTATATTAAAATAATATCATTGACTGCACGAGTTCGGAATTATCCATTTTAGACTCATTCAAATTCTGAAACAGTCTCGAAAGTCATCCAGTTCAACATAATATTGACCTATAGACTGTTATTTGCTTTATTTTTGTCCATTGAATAATGTTTTCAGATGCGACCGGTCAGTCTAAAAGTCTCTCTGTCTGAAGCAGCTTCCACTGGTGCTGAGAATGCTGAGGATGCTGCCATGGCTACCGACTTCGGTTGGTTGTCTGATTATCATCTTCGTTTCATTGAAGAAAACTGTAAAAACAACAGTGTAGAAGTTAATCAAATGACATTTTTTCTTTGCAATGTTGCTAATACATTGCGCGCAGACCATCTGCACTCTATAATTGCCAAAAACATCTGCCTTCTGTGTAATCTGCCTTCTGTGGAATGTATCCTCCCTCCCTTCCTGTTTCTCTCTCTCTCCTATGGCACCTCCTCTACCTAGTAGCAATAAGCTGACTGCTGCCGATCAAAAGAACGACTGTCTCGTATTCCCCCTACTAAATGGACCAGCAACTGCTGATAATTAGGCCTATATAGCTAGGTTAGTCTCATAATTATGTCCATTCCTGTATTCACTCTTAACCTAGAGGTGCATGGGGCCTGGCCGTTGGTCCTCAGGACTCGCTCGTCCATAAAACGGAACAGGGCCCTTCTGTCACGGGGGAGTGGGGACCACCACTTGGAATGGGTCCCCCACTTGGGCTTAGCCTTAAGAGTTCAGATGTGGGTTAAGCTGAAAACGGATTAATTACCCCATCCTTGTTGGTCACCGTACCAACAATTTTAAAGTACCTCTATCAAGACATTCCTGTGGAGTGTGGAGTCATGCATGAATAAAATGTATAATTTAATAAATTCATAAATTCGACTGACCTTCATAGTTTCATCTGGCTGCTCCGTCTCGATGCCACTTCCACTCCATCCACTTCCACTCCATCCACTTCCACTCCATCCACTTCCACTCCATCCACTTTCACTCCATCCAATTCCACTCCATCCACTTCCACTCCATCCACTTCCACTCCATCCACTTCCACTCCATCCAATCCTTCTCATCCTCACTCTCATCCCTCGGTTCCCCAACCCACACAAAACAAATACAACACAATGCAAAATAAAAAGAACAAATTCAAAATAAAATAATATTGGGCTTTCGGGTCTTGCTCCCGAAGGAGTTCAACGCCGCCAGGGGCCCTCCTGCCTTTGCCAGAAGCTGAGCTTACGGGGTTTTAAACCACGCCAGAGGCCCGGCAGGTACTACTACACATAAACTACAAACACACAACAACTACAAAACAAAAACGAGCCAACCAACCATCCCCCTCCATCACCACAATATCTCCCATTCACGATCTCTCCTCCCATCCTTCCTCCTCCTCATCCTTCCTCATACCCATCAATGCATCGGTACCTGCAAGAAACGAGATAAGCATTAATGCACGTGTTATGACATACAAGTACTCAATGCAGGCAAATGATCTGGATTGAGCCATGGCAGTAAACGCACTTAGACATTAATTTGGACGAGTTAAATAGTCAAACGCGCATCGTCTTTGCGATGTAGCAGACTGAAAGGGCGCTACATCAACCACACACAGACATAATATATATGTAGTCTAACTTAGTCTAGATGAGACACCGTTGGCTGGGTCCACTGCTGACCTCTCTACTTTGGGCCTACATCATTGCTTTGCTATGTAATCGTTGTAACAGCGCAAGTCTTATAATGACGTTTGGTATTACATAGGCCAGCGCAAAAGACACTGTCACTGAAGTTCCGCCTCTCAAGTAGTGCTATATAAATGCTCGGTCACATTTGCAATTACGACGCGGGCAATAGTAGACAGAGACAGACATGCGGATATACATGTAGACATGCAAGAAGGCAGTCATGCAGACATGCACGCTGCAGGCACAGTGGTAAACAAACGATCCTTTGGCTATAATTAATAATAATGCGCTAAAGAAGTCATTATATTAGCTTACACTGGATTGGATATCATAAAACTGACCATGTTTAAATCCTTTAATTCAATCTATCATTCATTCATTCATTCACTCATTCATTCATGCATCCGTTTATCCATTCATCCGTTTATCCATTCATTCATCCATCCATCCATCCATCCATCCATCCATCCATCCATCTTGGAAGTGAGTGTGTCAACATTTATGAAGTAACGAATAATAATTGCCGTCTCAAAAACACGAAGTAAATACGAAGCAAATTATTAGCAACAAATATCATGCGATAATTAATTGATAATGAACTTAATTGCATCTAGAACTTCAAAGAAATAATAAATGGCTATGAGATGTGGCTAAACATTAAAATACATAGGCCTACATGTGACTGTAGGCATTTGGGAAGGCCGAGCTCCAGTCAGCAGTTTCGTCCGTCTGGTCGATGTTGAAGTCTCTGCGAAGACTGGACCTCAGGAAAGCGTTCTGTTGGTTTCTCCGGTTGAAATCAGCTGTTCCACTTGTTGTGGTTCTTTACTGGTTGATTTCGACAGTTTTCCAGTTTCAGAATTCGTTTCGAAGTTGTCTCTCGTGACTCGTTTCATCCGCGTCTGGTGTCACGTGTTGTGGCAGTTGCTCTGAATGAATCAGATGCACTGAATGAATCAGATGCACTGAATGAATCAGCTGCACTGAATGAATCAGCTGCACTGAATGAATCAGCCACACTGTAAACTTTCTGTAAACTTTGGATGTAATTGTGCTGTCAACCGCGGTTCTTCCTCTGTGTCAGGCTGGATCTGTTGACGAGGTGCAGGTGAATCTCTCTGGTAGTCGTTGAGGCTGAATCTGTAGAAGTGGAAGTGGTGCTGGTGAATCGTTCGGCCAATAATCCACACTCACACCTTATCTCTTGCCAAGCTTTCTAGAAAAGAATTCCAAGAAGAAAGGACGGTACCACGACAACGTAGGCTATACATATTATGACGTCGTCGACAAAAATCCAAACTTGAAAACATCGCTGCAATACTTTTAGAGTTATTTTCATTAATTAGCGCAATCATTCTGATACATATTAAACGACGATGATGATGATGATGATGATGGTGGTGATGACGGTTATGCCTTGGAGCACAGAATAGATACGCTTTATCTATTCTGTGCTTGGAGTGACCTGACTGGCTGATTTCAAGGTTAAAATTGCTTCCGCCACTAAGCTATTCAGCCGGATTTGGTCGCGCGAATAGCGTGGCCTTAACAAGACGGAGAATACCGCAGTTGACATGGGCGGAGACCTTGGGGGGGGGAGCAGAGGGGAGCGTTAAGACTAAAAAAGGTCATCGACTATTTTGGCGGCGAAAATAAAAAAAATCCGAATTTTTTGATGGACGAATGACTGAGTGTCGCAGAAAAATTTCCATCTTTTGCCGGTCCAGGTCTCCGCCTATGATTTCCGCTGTGGGGGGCTGAATTTGCGGGAGAAAATTTTTTGAAATTTTGACCGGCAAAAGATGGAAATTTTTCTGCGACACTCATCCATTCGTCCATCAAAAAATCTCGCGTCTTTCCGTCCCCCCCCCAAGTCTCCGCCCAGGTCTCCGCCTATGATTTCAGCTTTGGAGGGGGCTGAATTTGCGGGAGAAAATTTTCTGAAATTTTGGCCGGCAAAAGATGGAAATTTTTCTGCGACACTCATCCATTTGTCCATCAAAAAATCTCGCGTCTTTCCGTCTCCCCACCCCCTAGTCTCCGCCCAGGTCTCCGCCTATGATTTCAGCTTTGGAGGGGGCTGAATTTGCGGGAGAAAATTTTCTGTTTTCAGTCGCCAAAATTTCTGACGACCTTTTTTAGTCATTTGTTCGAAATCTAGGAAAACGGTCCTTTTTCATATGATCATATCCGTCAAACTGTCTGGCAAACCTCATGCGGTTAATTTGGGGGGGCTAAAGGGGGTTAATCGTGCAAATATTTCATTTTGACATGGAAAAAATGGATGGCCTTTTTTAAGGGGCTTAGCCTCCCTAACCCCCCCCCCCTCTAGCGCCGCTACTCGTTCGACATGTTCGGCCGAACAGTGACCCCATGCTTTAGGGGCCCACGCACATGCAATAAGAATTTTTCATCATTGTTGATTATAATAGCAAAAATTAGTTAAAAATCAATCTCTGAACTAATTGTAAAATTAGTCGAATAGGACCTTATACTGATTTTAACATAGGCCTGTACAACTTTTGCACATGTGTGGAGTGTGGGAGACGTTATTGCAGTTTTATTACCCGGCAGATTGATCGTAAAATCTGCCAGCAATTCTAGTAAGAGTTAGAAGTATAATTAAGTTTCATTGCTTATTTAAGTACTCAAGGCCGTAGCTAGGGGGTGTTTTGTGTTTGGACACCCCCCGAAATGGAAAATGTGAAAAATAATAGAATGCATTTACGAGCACATGATGTGAAATCCATGAAAAAAGCCATGAAAGCACCCCCGAAATGGAAAATGTAAAAAATAATAGAATGCATTTACGAGCACATGATGTGAAATCCATGAAAAAAGCCATGAAAGCACCCCCGAAATGGAAAATGTAAAAAACCAGAATTAATTAATTGGTGACCTTTTTGAGGATTTCGACCGGATGACTAAAAAAGTCGTAAGTTATTGTTGTAAAAATAGGCCCCTGCAGTTTGTTTTAATTAATTGTCCGTGTCCCTGTCTGCCTGTGTATCGTTGAAACATGCCGTCTACTTAATTCATGCATAGGCGTGGCTAAGCGTCTACATGGCGTCTACTTAATTTATGCATAGGCGTGGCTAAGCGTCAACATGCCGTCTACTTAATTTATGCAAGGCGTGGCTAAGCGTCTACATGGCGTCTACTTAATTTATGCAAGGCGTGGCTAAGCGTCTACCTGGGCCTGACAGGCGACTACATAATATACGCAGGGCGTGGTCCAGCGTCTACATAATATATGCATGGGCGTGGCTTGGCGCATACGTATATATACGAGTGCGTGCGCAGGCACGACAGTCATCGAAATACAGTCATCGAAGTCATCGACCGAGAAACAGTCAGAGAAGCAGTCGTCGAAATACAGTCGATCGAACGGAAGGATCAGCCGACGCGGTCGCCGTGAGATAGAAGAGAGCTGCGACAGCCGAGTGTTACAGGTTCGAGGCGCAGTGCAGCTACGAGTCGTACGGGAGAAAACGCTTCGAAGAGCGCTACGGTGAATCTACGACGTCTGCAATCCGACGCTGTCGACGACGAAAGGTTCGTAAGCCTTTGCTGTCCGACGCTGGTGGCTGGGGTTCGATTCTTGACCCACAGTCGAGCTCTTCTGGAATCCGACGCGGCTGACGGCGGAAAGTCTGGGGACTTTCGTGAATCTACGACGACTACGATCCGACGCTGTCGACGACGAAAGGTTCGTAAGCCTTTGCTGTCCGACGCTGGTGGCTGGGGTTCGATTCTTGACCCACAGTCGTGCTCTTCTGTAACCCGACGCGGCTGACGGCGGAAAGTCTGGGGACTTTCGTGAATCTACGACGACTACGATCCGACGCTGTCGACGACGAAAGGTTCGTAAGCCTTTGCTGTCCGACGCTGGTGGCTGGGGTTCGATTCTTGACCCACAGTCGTTCTCTTCTGTCATCCGACGCTGCTGACGACGGAGAGTCTGGTGATTCTCGCTACGCAACGACGACGCCATTCGACTCCGGATCTGCCAACATTTCCGACCGGGTGAGCGCAGTGGTTCAGTTTTATCGCTACGCAACGACGACGTCGACTCTGGTTCGAAACCCGACCCGTTTCACCGACTTCGACGTGCGCTGGCGAAGCAGCGGTCCTCTACGCGACGACGATTCAGCATTCTGCGTTGGCAATTACTGCAGACAGTGGTATATTAGTTTTCAGACAGTGGCGCTACGCGAATTGCTCCGAACTTGCTCCGAACTTGCTCCGAACTTGCTCCGAACTCTGGCGCTATAGAAGTTGGCTGAGGACAGCTTAACGAGGGTTTTCTTGAAGTCGAATAAAAGTGTTTCAAGCCTGACTGGCTAGTCTTCAATCCCCAGTTGACGCCGGACTACACGACGGACGGACATCGCCTTAACGACTAGGGTCTGGAGCTCGGTTCCTGGTGGTTTTTTGCCCAGCCCTAGTAGGTCGAGATTCTTTACAAACTGGTACCGTGAAGTGGAGTGATTGGATTTCGTCGGACTTCTACAAAGCTGGTCCCAGCTACGAACTGATTGCAGCCAGTGGAGCGAAATTCAGCGACAATGTGGAACACGGCAGAGATGGACGGGAACGCTGATGACCGCCCGATGACTTCGACGCCAGCAGTGGGACGAAGGACGGACCTCTTGGTCGACTTTGAGGTCGAGTCCAGCCGCTTCATGGAGAGAATCGATTTCGACGACGTGCCGAAGAAGGATCGCAGAAGTCTGCTGATTCCTGAGAGAGACTCGACCGCCTTGGAGACGAAAGTCTTGGACAACGTCAGTCGCTTGGTCAGCGAACGGAAGATGACCATGAAACCAGCAAAATTCGATGGGACTGGGTCTCTCGAATCGTTCTTGGCACAATTCGACGTCTGCGCACGCCACAATAGATGGACGGCAATCGACAAAGTCGACTTCCTCCGTGTTTCCTTGGAAAAGGCAGCAACGCAGCTGTTGTGGGACTTTGGAGCGCGAACGGAGGTGACGTATGAACAGCTGGTCGAGAGACTTCGTCAACGATACGGCGCGGAAGGTCAAGCTGAGACTTTTCGTGCGCAACTCTACTATCGTCGCCAGAGGGCGGATGAAAGTCTGGGAGATCTGCTGCACGACATCCGGAGACTTGTTGTTCTCGCCTATCCAGTGCCGTCGAACGAGACGACCGAGATCGTTGCGAAGGACGCCTTCCTTGAAGCTATCCGTGACCGGGAGCTGTCTCTAAAGGTGAGAGAACGGGAACCGAAGACGATCGACGAGGCGTACCGAACAGCTCTACGCTTGTCGGCGTATCAACAGACCGCAGACCTGGAGGATCGTCGCAGACCGGCGAATCGAATAAGAGGAACTCAGGAGGCCGACACCAGAGGACAGCTTCAGTCTCAGCTGGACGACTTCTTCACTGCCCAGCGCAAGTGGCAGCAGGACATGGAAGAAAGAATCTGCCGACAGCTGGAGGAACTCCGAAGCTCGAACAGGACGAACTTCAACTCCGCACCGATGGCTCCGCCGACCATTCCGTCTCAAGGTAACGCATCAGGAAGTCTGGGACGTGGGTCGACCTGTTTCAAATGCGGGTCCCCAGGGCACTACGCACGCCAGTGCCGACAACGCCGACAGTTTCCAGACCGCCGGAACGACGACGCACGCGATTCGGGTCAGCCGACGACCGAGCAAGAGACCGTCACCAACCATACAACGAGAGACAGAGCAACTGGCGTGACGAACAACGCGATCTACATCCATGGAGTGATCAACGGACGGCAAAGAACGTTCCTCGTGGACACTGGTTCGGAGGTAAGCCTGGTTCCCTCGTCTGATGTTGATGGGTTGTTGCTCCAGCCTAGCACTCGCATTCTCTTGGCTGCTAACGGAACACAGATAAGGGTTTTGGGTCAGGTTGATGTCCCAATTAGGATTTCCAGAGGTTTTTCCATTGAGACTAATTTTCTCGTCTCTGACCAGATTGGGGAACCAATGCTGGGAATGGATTGGTTGAGGCAACACCGCTGTCGACTTGGTTTTGGTCAGGGTGCACTCTTTGTTGGTAGACGCCGCATTTCTTTGGTTAAGGGCAATGGTTCACTTTGGTGTCGCAGGGTTATTGTTGCTGAGGAGACAACTGTTCTTCCTCGTTCGCAGTGCGATATCCCTTGTAGGACGCAATATCGTGATTTGACGACCACAGCTGAAGCGTGGATGACTGAATCTAAAGAGATTCGGCCGGGATTGCATGTAGCTAGAGTTGTGCTGAATGATGATGATGATAAAATGTGCATTCGTGTGGTGAATTTGAATGAACAGCCTGCGATGTTAACTACTGACTTGATGTTGGGCGATTTGCACCCCGTAAATGTTGAAGTAATGGAAGGCAGTGATAGACAGACGGGTCCAGAAGCACAGTTAGTGGAGAAACTGATGGAAGATGTCTCCGAGGATGTTTCGGCTGAGGTGAAAGAACGTCTGAAGAATTTGTTGGTCGAGTACGGAAGCATTTTCTCGACCACTGACCATGATTTGGGAAGGACCATGATTACTCAGCATAGGATTGATACTGGGGACTCCCATCCGGTGAGACAACCGTTGAGGAGGCAACCGCTTCCTTATCAGGCTACCATTGATGCGCAACTGGAACAAATGTTGGCAACTGGAGTTGTGGAACCGGCGGTGAGTGAATGGGCAGCGAATGTGGTCCTCGCCAAGAAGAAAGACGGGTCCTTGAGATTCTGTATTGATTATCGCCGATTGAATGATTTGACGCGTAAGGATTCTTATCCTCTTCCCAGAATCGACGCATGTTTAGATGCTTTAACGGGGGCCGGGTGGTTCAGTACTCTTGACCTGCGCAGCGGGTACCATCAGGTCGCGATGGACCCGGGTGATGCCGATAAGACAGCTTTCGTCACTCGGCGAGGAATTTTTCGTTGGAGGGTCATGCCGTTCGGGCTATGCAACGCTCCGGCCACCTTTCAGCGTCTAATGGACATAGTTTTGTCCGGGTTGAATTTTGAACTGTGCCTGGTGTACTTGGATGATGTAATAATCTTCAGTAGTACCGCGGACCAGCATTTGGGTCGATTGGGTCAAGTCTTTCAAAGACTTAAAGAAGCAAATCTGAAATTAAAGCCAAGCAAATGTCATCTTTTCAGACGCACGGTATCTTTTCTTGGACACATAGTGACAGCAGACGGGATATCTGTTGACCCGTCTAAGGTGCAGGCGGTGACCGAGTGGCCGACACCCAGATGCTTAAAGGAAGTACGAGCATTCCTCGGGCTTTGCTCGTATTACCGTAAGTTCGTTCGAGGGTTCTCGGTGGTCGCAGCTCCTCTGTTTGCGTTGACCAAAAAGGACCAGCCGTTTTTATGGGTCGACGAATGCCAGGATGCTTTCGACCGCTTGAAGGTGGCGTTGACTGTAGCTCCCGTACTGAGTCTACCGGTGGATGATGCCGCTTACACTCTTGACTGTGACGCATCGGATCTGGGAATCGGCGGAGTGTTGTCTCAAAGCATTAACGGAGAGGAGCGAGTAATTGCTTATGGCAGTCGGTTGTTTTCTGCAGCCGAGCGCAACTACTGTGTAACCAGAAAAGAATTGCTGGCAGTAGTGCACTTCACTCAGGTTTATCGTCAGTATTTGTTGGGGAGTCATTTCACCATCCGGACAGATCATGCAGCGTTGAGATGGTTACAGCGTACGCCTGAGCCTATCGGTCAACAAGGACGCTGGTTGGAAAAGCTGTCGGAATTCGACTTTGACATCCTGCATCGGCCGGGACGCAGACATGGAAACGCTGATGCGCTGTCGCGGAAGCCGTGTCGCCAGTGTCACTGGGAAGAGTTCGATGCGATGGACCACTTCGTCCGAGAAGTGACGGAAGTTCCGAACGGAAGTGACAGCACCAGCGACATCGTGAAGGCACAGAAGGAGGATTCGGTACTGAGTCTAATCCGAGTCTGGCTAAACGAAGGGATGCCGAGTCTACAAGAAATCTTACTGGAGGAGGAAGCCGTTAAAGTCTACTGGCACCAGCGAGATTCGCTGTACCTGAAGGAGGATGTGATCTGCCGCCGAACACCGGACGAGTTGGAGCAGGTGCTAGTGCCAAAGAACCTGAAGGAAGACTACCTGAGGTTAGCACATACTGGCGTGACCGGAGGACATCTGGGTGTCCGACGAACAAGATGGCAGGTTCGCCGACGGGCCTACTGGGTCGGATGGTCCGGGGACGTAAAAAGATTCTGCCGGCACTGCGAGAGATGTTGCCAGTACCATAGGGGCGCTCTACAAAGACAGGGTCCTCTTCAAACCCTGCACTGTGGGGAGCCATGGGAAAGGGTGAGCGTGGATGTTACTGGTCCTCACCCCAGGAGCAAGAGAGGCAACATATACATCCTAACCATGATGGACAACTTTACGAAATTTGTCGAAGCCGCCCCCATGGCAAATCAGGAGGCGACCACAGTGGCGAAAGCACTGGTGGAAACGATTGTCGTTCGCTACGGGGCGCCACTCCAGATTCTGACGGATCGTGGGACGAACTTCGAAGGACGGGTGTTCCAGGAAATGTGTCGCCTCTTGGAAGTGGACAAAGTAAGGACGTCCAGCTATCGGCCACAGTGCAACGGAATGATCGAACGATTCCACCGCACGCTCAATTCGATGCTGGGAAAGGTGGTGAGCGAGAACCAGCGGGACTGGGACGATCATCTTCCGTATGTAATGGCTGCGTACCGCGCCTCCGTTCACGATGTGACCGGCTTCTCGCCGAACTACCTCGTCTTCGGGAGAGAGAGCAGAGCGCCGCTGGACATCGTTTACGGTCCACCCGAGGAACCAGACGGGAACGGGCAGACGTATTCGACCTACGCTGCGGAATTGCTGGAAAAGTTTGAAAAAGCGTATCGCGCTGCACGCCAAGGTCTCAGAAAGGGCGCTGAGCGACGCAAGCACAGCTACGACCTGCGTGTACGACCAGCGAAATTTGAAGCCGGAGACTGGATTTACTACTTCAGTCCACGGAAATTTGTGGGACGTAGTCCGAAGTTCCAGCGTAATTTCACTGGTCCGTGGATGATTGTGCGGGCGTGTGGTCCGGTCAACTATCTTCTCCAAAAGTCGCCGAAGGCTAAACCCTTCGTGGCGCACGTAGACAAGCTTCGCCACTGTTATGGAAGGACGAAGGGAGAATGGACTGAGGCGACCGAAAAAGTGACCGGAGGGTCGCCCCAAAAAGTGACCGGGAGCGCCACGGCTTCTACCAGTCGACGGCCACACCGCCGTGGGGACGGAACGCGCGAAACGGATGCGCACGACCAGGATTTGGACGGAGTGGCGACCTCTACAGGTCGACCACGACGCAACGCTGGCCGTCCTGTCCGCTTTCAGTGAACGCGGCTGAAAGCAAATTAGAAATAATTGTTGAGTCGTGCCTGACTCCGAGCTTATTTTTTTTGATTAGGCGTAATTGCCAGCTGTATAGTTAGCTATTCAATTGTTTGTACTTATGCTATGTCGTTTTGAAAAAAAAAAAGAGAAGAAAGAAGGGGGGTGTGAACAAAACAGTTCACACCGTACCCGAAATGAAAAAAAAATAGAGAAATAAGCCCAAAAAAAAAACAAAAAAAAAAAAAACAGGCAGAGACATGAAAAACAGGCGAGAAAAAAAAATAAAAGGGGGTTGTGACCGAGATGGCACTTCGCACCCGCAAGAAAAGAGCCGAACAAAAAGGGGGATGTGCGCGAAAAGCACTTCGCACCCGATTCAGCTTGGCTATTTATGATGTCTTTAATTACGGTACCGTGTGGCAGTTATTTCTGTGGCAAGCTGATGTACAGCATTTTGCTGATTGGAAAACTTGTTAGATTTTCTTTTGGTACAGATACTCTTGCATTTGCTGTATAGTTGGACAATTAATCGTGTTTTATAGGATATTTTACTCCGATTGTCGGGTAGATTTTCTGTTAGTGCTCCAAGGTGGGCCTTGGATTGCTTCTGGGGGAGGCGTGTTGTAAAAATAGGCCCCTGCAGTTTGTTTTAATTAATTGTCCGTGTCCCTGTCTGCCTGTGTATCGTTGAAACATGCCGTCTACTTAATTCATGCATAGGCGTGGCTAAGCGTCTACATGGCGTCTACTTAATTTATGCATAGGCGTGGCTAAGCGTCAACATGCCGTCTACTTAATTTATGCAAGGCGTGGCTAAGCGTCTACATGGCGTCTACTTAATTTATGCAAGGCGTGGCTAAGCGTCTACCTGGGCCTGACAGGCGACTACATAATATATGCAGGGCGTGGTCCAGCGTCTACATAATATATGCATGGGCGTGGCTTGGCGCATACGTATATATACGAGTGCGTGCGCAGGCACGACAGTCATCGAAATACAGTCATCGAAGTCATCGACCGAGAAACAGTCAGAGAAGCAGTCGTCGAAATACAGTCGATCGAACGGAAGGATCAGCCGACGCGGTCGCCGTGAGATAGAAGAGAGCTGCGACAGCCGAGTGTTACAGGTTCGAGGCGCAGTGCAGCTACGAGTCGTACGGGAGAAAACGCTTCGAAGAGCGCTACGGTGAATCTACGACGTCTGCAATCCGACGCTGTCGACGACGAAAGGTTCGTAAGCCTTTGCTGTCCGACGCTGGTGGCTGGGGTTCGATTCTTGACCCACAGTCGAGCTCTTCTGGAATCCGACGCGGCTGACGGCGGAAAGTCTGGGGACTTTCGTGAATCTACGACGACTACGATCCGACGCTGTCGACGACGAAAGGTTCGTAAGCCTTTGCTGTCCGACGCTGGTGGCTGGGGTTCGATTCTTGACCCACAGTCGTGCTCTTCTGTAACCCGACGCGGCTGACGGCGGAAAGTCTGGGGACTTTCGTGAATCTACGACGACTACGATCCGACGCTGTCGACGACGAAAGGTTCGTAAGCCTTTGCTGTCCGACGCTGGTGGCTGGGGTTCGATTCTTGACCCACAGTCGTTCTCTTCTGTCATCCGACGCTGCTGACGACGGAGAGTCTGGTGATTCTCGCTACGCAACGACGACGCCATTCGACTCCGGATCTGCCAACATTTCCGACCGGGTGAGCGCAGTGGTTCAGTTTTATCGCTACGCAACGACGACGTCGACTCTGGTTCGAAACCCGACCCGTTTCACCGACTTCGACGTGCGCTGGCGAAGCAGCGGTCCTCTACGCGACGACGATTCAGCATTCTGCGTTGGCAATTACTGCAGACAGTGGTATATTAGTTTTCAGACAGTGGCGCTACGCGAATTGCTCCGAACTTGCTCCGAACTTGCTCCGAACTTGCTCCGAACTCTGGCGCTATAGAAGTTGGCTGAGGACAGCTTAACGAGGGTTTTCTTGAAGTCGAATAAAAGTGTTTCAAGCCTGACTGGCTAGTCGTCAATCCCCAGTTGACGCCGGACTACACGACGGACGGACATCGCCTTAACGACTAGGGTCTGGAGCTCGGTTCCTGGTGGTCTTTTGCCCAGCCCTAGTAGGTCGAGATTCTTTACATTATTCTGGAAGGGAAATAAAACTGGTGACCTTTTTTGAAGATTTCGAGCGATGGCTTTTAAAAAGGTCATAAGTTTTTTGGGAAGGGAAATTGGTGAAACATCCCCCCAAATCAAATCCTGGCTACGACCTTGCTCATGCATTAGGCTACTTTAGACATCGACCGGACATTGAAATGGCAATGGATAGCCTAAGTTTAAACAAAAACATTACGTTTAGGAATTGCAGCGACAAAGACAAAAAACACCGCACCTCACTCGTAAAGCGTCATAGGCCTGTGATGTCACCGACAAACAAAAAATTGCAATGAACGGATAATAAGGCAATAATAATTACCTGCGCTTAATCTGGTCTATTATATCCTATTGACCGCAGTGATGTCATTCCAGTCAGTAAGGGTTTAGTTCAGCAAGGGTTTAGTTCAGTCGAAACCCGGTATTTTGTCATTAGATTTCGCATAAGAATTCCTCTTATTGCACAGTATCAACCGTAGTAAGTAGGTCCGATAACAGGTAACAAATTCGCGTCTTGCGTTATCTAATATTTTGCTCTAACAACTAAATGTTTTGCTTCCTTAAGAATATTCGATAAGCAGACTACAGGAGAGCTACTGGTCTTTAAGGAGTGGGGATAGTATATATATATATATATATATATATATATATATATATATATATATATATATATATATAGTCTTAGTGACTGCGCGGGCAAGAGCATTCTGGATAGTTTGCAGGCGTTTAATTTGAAGAGAATCTATTTTATGGAAGAGCGAATTGCAGTAGGCCTAGTCGAGTTTGGAATGAACTATTGAAGTGGCTATTGTGCAGGCGGTCTTGTAATTGAGAATTGGGCGCAATCGACGGAGGTCGCGGATGTGCATGTAGCAGGTGCGGAATAGCTGGGTGATGTGGTCAGAAAAAGCAAGGTTTTGTCGAAAATGATTCCAAGATTGCGGACAGGAGAAAAGTATGGCGTAGGAAGAGTTGGGTCTATTTGAGAAAAGTCAGGTGGATAGTCTATAGTTTGTTTAATTGCTTGCGTAGGCCAATCAGTGCAGGTCTCCATTATCTATGTCTCTGTCTCGGTCGCACACTCTCTTTGTCTCTTTCGCTCACTTTCTAGATGTAGCTCACCTTCCACTCCATTGTAAAAAATAACGTAGGCAAGAAAATGGAGATTTTGGGACCATTTAATCACAATGCTGTGGCCCGTGGGTGTTAGGCCAAATCCGTTACCTCAGCGATTTCTTTGAAGATGAGAACTTTTTAAAGTTTGAACTACGAATAAAGTCATCATCTGTTACTTCAACCTAGATTATGAGCCTCATTAATACTCTTAGCATTTTCCGACGGTTCTGCAATATGTATAGGCATAGATTCGTATGCCAGATGACAGGGATGGGCAAATTACAGGGCAACATGTAATTGAATTACAAATTACCAATTACTGGAGAAAATGTAATTGAATTACAAATTACTTTCAATCAGAGCCTCAAATTACAAATTGCAAATTACGTAATTTCAATTACCTCAATTACAAATTACTTTGGGGCTGAAATCATTGGGGAAAAAAACTCAGGCAGGAAGTGCATGCCTTTTTCCTATTTCTACGTGTATTATTATTTGTGTAAGAAAAATTAATGTCTATTTAAATGTCTTTAAGAAGCAGCAGCTGTTCAAACAATTAAAGCCGTCTGTTGGGCCTTACAATCATGCCTGTAAAAACCAAAGAGCCTCTCTTCTATTGCAGACCAAGGCATATATGGTAGCATTAAATTGTATAAACAATTTGTTATCAAAATCCCTAGTTGCCCATGCATGCAGTATCCCGGCTATCCGATGACTTTTGTGCTTCAAATTTTATAAAGGCCCTATCATAATCGAATGTGTAACTGTGCTTTTAGTTAAGATGTTTGCTTTTTATTTTCCTTTTTTTGTCTCACTATAATTTAAACCAGGACCATTCAACGGCAACCTAATGGCCATCATCATCATGGTATATTACTGCCCAGGGGATTCACCTAGCGGGGTTGCAAGACCCCTTGGTCGCGTATTTTGATTCCCTACCCGGCTGCGGATCCATGGCTGAGGAATAGAATGATTACATTGTGGAAGAAGCAAAGACCATATAGGGGGAGAAGGTTGTGGAGTAGAATTTCTGACCATCCCTTTCTAAACTGTCAACAACACGTGCGCGTCGGCAGGCTCTCACGATTTTATACGAATTGCAATGTGAAACGTTTCAAATTTCTTACAAATAATTACCCTACGTATGGAGGAACATTTAGACAGGTAATTATGTGTCACTTTACGGCTCTTTATAGGTAAATTTAAGCATGGTGTCGTTCGCGTAGGGCCTATAGGGTAAGGTTTCGCGTCGTGACGGTCGGTTAGGGTTAGTGTTAGGGTTAGTGTCGTCATTAGATTCTTCAGATTTTTGGGTCGTGAGGGTCGGTTAGGCTTAGTATTAGGGTTAGTGTCGTCATTAGATTCTTAAGATTTTTGGGTCGTGAGGCAGTGTTTAATCTAGTCCCCCTCGTCTGGGGGGGGAATTCAGGTTTCTGGGGGGGGAGACAATTGAGCGTCCGAAGGACGCTTGTGAGGCGCGTAGCGCCGAGACTGGGAGGGGGAAGGGTATGGGGAGGGGGATGTGCCCCCTCCCCATCAGAAACTTTTTGAATTTCCACATTGCAATGGCAGCATTTTAAGGTGTCATCTTAACAAAATAGCTGTACTTTTTCAGTGACCCATCAGAAACTTTTTTGAATTTCCACATTGCAAAGACAGCATTTTAAGGTGTCATCTTAACAAATTAGCTGTACCTTTTCAGTGTCCCTTCAGAAATTTTTGAATTTCCACATTGCAATGGCAGCATTTTAAGGTGTCATCTGAACAAAATAGCTGTTCCTTTTCAGTGTCCCTTCAGAAACTTTTGAATTTCTACATTGCAATGGCAGCATTTTAAGGTGTCATCTTAACAAAATAGCTGTTCCTTTTCAGTGTCCCTTCAGAAACTTTTGAATTTCTACATTGCAATGGCAGCATTTTAAGGTGTCATCTTAACAAAATAGCTGTACTTTTTCAGTGACCCATCAGAAACTTTTTTGAATTTCCACATTGCAATGGCAGCATTTTAAGGTGACGTCTTTAAAAAGCTACAGTACTTTATCAGTGCTTATAAGAGTGGCCAAAGACTTGAATAAATATACGCAATACTTTAATAAATATTTTGTGGGAGTTTCCACACTGTACTCTTTCAGGATGCCATTTTGGAAAAAATAACTCCATTATTTCAGTACTGATAAAAAAGTCTTTAAGGATTTCAATATATATATATATGTTATATAATTATAATTACAAAAAATATCTGTATGTATCGAGTTCAGCAGCTCAGTTCTGTTTTTGCTGGGTTATTTTAAGGAATAACTGCAGACGTGATTATTTAAGTTGACTTTTAAGCACTAGCTATAATCGGCTTATCGCTGTTTCCCAATATGGCCCTGAATTGCTGACCAAGATACACTTTCCGAAATCATATGGCACACAAATCAACCAAGAACTAATAAACTATTGGTACCAAAATATGATAGCCACAATACAGTAATGATGTTGTTTTAATAGGTGTTCATATAATAGGACCAAAACATTTTGAAATTTGACAGTTTAACATTTGAGGGATAGCAAAGGAGAGAAGCCATTCAGTTGTACAAAAATAGTATTTGTACAAAATTAACAGTAACCATTAACCATTTTAGCCGGATTGTGTCATATATTAAAATAGTAAAAATTACTATAACCATTTAATAGAATATAATATTACGGTATATTAATATAATAGTTCATGTAATGCAATGATGTAAACAGCAACTAAAAACTATGATCATTTTGACGTATTTTTCTGGAGGGGATGTCATCTCTGTTTTTAGGTAGAAAAAATGGTGTTTATACAAATATATACAGTAAGTTATACTCATTGCAACATGATAGTATCATATATTATGGTAGTATTAAATAATGTCATTATAATCATATAATAGTAAATAATATCACGGTATATTATAACACTACATGTGAAACAATGATGAAAACAGTAACTTAAAAAAATCATTTTGTGAAATTTTCCTGGGGGGGGGAAATGTCAATCCTGGGGGGGGAACTTTCCCCCCCCAGAGATGTCTAGATTAAACACTGGTCGTGAGGGTCGGTTAGGCTTAGTATTAGGGTTAGTGTCGTCATTAGATTCTTAAGATTTTTCCGTTGGTTCTTTAGCAGTTGTTGGTGAAGCTAATAGCCTACAGCTTCACCAATAACTGCTAACATCAACTACCTTCTCCCCCCCCCCCCCCTATGGTCTTCGCTTCTTCCACAATGTAATCATTCTATTCCTCAGCCATGGATCCGCAGCCGGGTAGGGAATCAAAATACGCCTTCCGGGTCCCCTGTGCAACCAATTTGTATCTATATAGGCGTCAATAGTTAAGTACAGTCTTGTTACATTTATCAACTTTGTTTTCTTTGATGCTTGATTTGATTTGTTATTGTTCCTTGTTTCTTGGTTGCCAAATAAATGATTTGATTTGATTTTGATTTTGTTAGCAGTTGGCTAGCAATGAGGCACTATTAGTTCCATTTCTGTCATCTTCTATATGCTGCAAGATTTCTAAATTGTTTTTTGTTTCTGCTGGTCGACTTTGTGGTCACTGCACGCAGCACACTAACACCATAAAGTTCTTCATCTTCCACCCTTTCTTTATGACCCCTAGATTCTCAATATTTTGTTCGCTACTGGTGGCATTTTCAGATATTGTTGCTAGCAATTCGTATACTCTTTTAGTTTGATCTGCAATTTGTGCAGGCAGCCAGCATGACTTAAAATGGGTGAGTCACTGTTGCAAGGATCGCTTGATTCACCAAAGAATCTTAGCATAGTCACATCCAAAGTAATTTGATTTTGAGGAATGTAGGCCCTAATTGAAATTACAAATTACAGGGGAAAATGTAATTGAATTACAAATTACTTTGATGCAGAGCTGCAAATTACAAATTACCAATTACAATTGTAATTTAAATTACGTAATTTCAATCTCTCAATTAAATTACTGCCCATCCCTGCCAGATGACCTTGAATGACGACCTGCTGAAGAGTTCCAGACTACGACCTACCGTCCGCCCCGTCCATTGATTTTGCCTCTGCATCCCACCTGAGACTCGAACCGACGACGCAAGATGAAGCAGAAGATCTTGAAACCCCCTCGGCCAGCACTGCCAAAGACACTGGCGGAGATTGAAAGAAACAAGTGCTTCTTTGTGTGAGTCGATATTGACCAGGAAGTTGTTGTTGTTGTCGCCGTCTTCTGCGCTTATCTTGTTTGATATCCATTCCGCGTTATAATAGGTCTATATAGACTATATTATAATCACCATGCAAATATCATAGGCCAATATAGGGTTGTTTAAATGTCTAGGTCTAAGTGAGATAATTATAGGCCTATAGCTTCTGCACGTGGTATAATTACAGTTGACCTGATAACTTAACTAGGCTTCACTAAAATAAAATAAAAACATTATTGTTAATGGGTTACGATTTAAATCCTTTTAGTTGACGTATATGTTCTGGATTGTAGGACTCATGTCGAACCTAAGAGTTAGTTTTTTTGGTTTAAATCTCAATTCGTGTCTAATTTAATCATGTGTACGCAACTACGCATAAATAAAATTATAAGAAATTGTGTCGTACAATGCAACCATTGCATTCTGGAAATCAGGACCAGGCCTGTTTAAGTGGCTGCTTTTGTAGCCTTGTAGGGTTCCGTTTGTAGGCCTACTTAGTGATCAGTTTTTAACCTCGTCCTCTGCTTAGGGTGGGGGAATCCAGGTTTGGGGGACAGACTGCCGTTCGCCGGACGGCAACCCCGCTGATCGAGGCTCATAGCGCCGACAGAGGGAGGGTTTTCTGTTTCTCATAACCTTTTTTCGCTAAGTGTTTTTACTGTTGTAGGCCTAGTGTTGCTTCTTTGATGTTCTTTCTGCTGACCTTGTTTTTAGTATTTCATCTATATAGACCTCTTTATTCTACTATAGTGGACAACAATTTAATCATATAGGCCTATGATGGTAGATATATTATCACGGTTTATTCTAACCAATCATTGTAATGATGTAATCATTGTATTGATGTAATCATTGCAATGATGTAATCATTGCAATGATGTAATCATTGTAATGCTGTAGTCATTGTAATGATGTAATCATTGTAACGATGTTATCATTGTAACGGTGTAATCATTGTAATGGTGTAATCATTGTGATGATGTAATCATTGCAATGCCATAATTATAGATGTGTAATCTAAGAGACTATAGGTAAGCGACAGGCATTACGTTATTTATAAGAACTCCTCTGCGTAATTTGTGTAAAGGTATTGAGTTCAGGGCTGTTTTAAAGCACAAATCCATTTAAAACTGCACATTTTGTGTACAACTGCACGTTAAAAAAGCCCTGATTCAGTTGTTTTCTTTGTAAATAGGACGACGTATGCTAAGATGAGCGAATGGATGATCGAGCGACCGCCAGGTGACAGCAGACTACGGCGACTGAAGGCATCAAAGGACAAGATCTGGTTCACCAATTAAGTATCACATCTACAATAATTATACACGCACACTTATTATTATAGCCTCTATAGACCTATAACTGCTGTGCAGCAGCTAACGAATACTACCTTCACTTTATACAACTGCTATCACTATTACTACCATGGCAGTATACCACAATTGTGATTATTAATACTACTCCAGCCACTACTTCCACAACCACAACCACCACCTCCACCACAACCACCACCACCACCATCACCACCACCACCACCACCACCACCACCACCACCACCACCACCACCACCACCACCGGCCTGGATCTTCGACGCTGCTCACCACCACCACCACAACCACCACCACCACCTCCACCACAACCACCAACACCACAACCTCAACCACCACCCCACCACCACCACCACCACCACCACTTCTACCACAACCACCACCACCCCACCACCACCACCACCACCACCACAACCACCATCACCACCACCCACCTTGGAAGGTTAGGCCTCAAATGTATGAGACCCTGAGCAAGTGGTCAAGAGAAAATGATTTCTATCCATTGCTCATTGATGCTTGCACTTCATAATTTCTGGTGGCACTTCATCATTCTTTTAGAGCACACTGAGTAGTTTAAACTTTAAATGTATTCTTGGAGTGGCTCTTTATAACTGTCAGATTGCAATAATAGTAGGCATAATTTATAGCCTACTTTGCTCAAATTAGACACGGATACTATGTTGTTGCTGATGATGATGACGATGATGATGACGATGACGACGACGATGATGATGACTATGATGATGAATATGAAGATGATGATGATGATGACGACGACGACGACGACGACTAAAACTATGACGAAAACAACGACGATGATGATAACGAACATCATTATAAGAATGTCTTAGTACTATCAATGACAATAATATTAATCATGATAATTATTGTTATATCACAATATTGATAAACAGGACAACCTATCGACACATGACGGGCTGGATCTTCGACGCTGCTCAGAAGAAACTGCAACTGTCGGAAGCACAACGTCGCCCTTTGGAAAAGGTGACAAATGACGAACAGATTATACAGCGTCTAGAAACAATGCCATTTTCAGATACAAAATGTCGTTAATTGCAAATACTTTGCAACTGATTTTATTACAGCTGTACGTTTATCTTGTAGGCCTATCCCCTAATACGTTACACGTAGGCTAGGTCTAGAAACCGCAAGATATAATGCTTTCTCAAGATCAATGCCGTCGCATTCCCCCTTTCTAACAGTGGCAGCTACACACCTGAATGTGCATGCATGTGTCACTATAGAATATAGATAGGCCTATGCCGTTGTTTTATTTGTAGGCGAACACCTTCTCACTGCCTCAGCTTCAGTTGAAAAACGCAACCTCCTCCTCGGACAGGTAGGCGACCGTATTTATAATCATTGAGTTCATCGTCGCCTTCTTTGGCATTCTAATAATCTTTATTGTCTCATTCTTCACTTAGGCGCTATATAATTATATAGTCTGTCGACGCCATATATTTTTCTCGGTAGCCACCGTATAGAACTACCTAATTGTTCATTTCTTAATCTTCTAGGCTAGCGCCTGTCAGTATAGGCCTCGCCTCAAATGAGAAGCCCCGACCATAGGTCTATCAGGCTATCTCGTTATTTTCTCATCACGTTTTTCATTCTTCCTCGTGGCTATTGTGCGGCGCTGATAAATGATAATCCTCTGAGTTTTACATTAGACCTAGACTAATTACGTCTGCATTACATATTAGACCGAGTTTCGGATAGAAGAGAGGGATTGGAAGGCGGCGGGTTAGACTAGACTCTAGATTTACTCAGTAGCCTGAAAACTGATCGAAGGTAGGCCTACATGTAGGTCTAAGGTTATGGGAAAGCGCTCATTCCCGACTATAGGCCTATTGTTTTATTTTTCAGCCGTGCTGGAGAAGCCACGCAAGAGAAAGCTCAAGGCTATGACAGAATCAAGAATGACGAAGGTATGACATGTTAATTGCTACTGTGTTAGTGCCTCGGAATCATATATGACGATGCTTGATTTACTAAGATGAGCGAATTATGGGATAATAAATACTAAAGGATACTATAGAGGCTATAGTATTATTGCTTGCAGATATTACGAGATTACTTCGACCAGGAAGACTGATGACTAAAAAAGTCATCATGCAGTATCAAGTGTTGTATCAAGTGTTGGTCTCTATTATAGGTCTACCATGCAGCTTTCATGAGATCGGCCAAAATGACTTTGTGCTTATGGAACGTGTGTTTGGGGATTTATAGCTACATGCAATGCTGTTATTCTCTTCCCACTCGTGCGTCATTACTAGATCGTAATTCGTAAATAAATAGTTACCATGATTTGAATTATTTTTTAGCCGAGTTATACCATTTCAAACAACGTTG
Organism: Lumbricus terrestris; assembly: GCA_949752735.1. Classification (NCBI taxonomy): domain Eukaryota; kingdom Metazoa; phylum Annelida; class Clitellata; order Crassiclitellata; family Lumbricidae; genus Lumbricus; species Lumbricus terrestris. The sequence goes on from OX457036.1 coordinate 25,811,343, forward strand.
TGACTTTCCAATAGAACCATAATTATGCTTCATACAGACTGATACAGTATTTTATTATGGGAGCTATGCTCAAGTGTTGGTCTCTATAGGCTACCATGCAGCTCTCATGAGATTGGCCAAAATAACTCTGTGCTTATGGAACATTGTGTTGCAGGTCTGCCGGAAGCATCTGCTGCACTTGTAGATTCACATTTCGGAACGAGGGCCAAAATGTCAGCATTTGAAGCAGGTAGGTCTCATACATGCACCATTGCACATAAGAAACTCATATTTAGACGGTAAATTAGACCTAGGCCTCTGTAAATTATACTTTCATTTATGCGAGTGAATGTTCAAATAAAGAATTTAAAAACCATATTAATATATTATATGCATATATACATGTATAATATTTATTTATATGTGATTTGTGTCCATTATACATATGTATTGGCGCAATGGTGTCATGTCTGTCCAAAGCAAAACCATATTAATTAGATGCATCTCTTAACTTTATGCACAGTTAATATATTGACAAGTTCAGACAGAAACATAGGCTAATTATAGATTTGGTCTGTGCATATCATAGATAATTAATTGAGTGTAATAATTTATTTTTCTTAGGATCCTGTGTTATAAGATGTATTTACATGCATACATGGGTGCAATCACGTCCTAAAAGTTGGGGGACCATAATGAATCACGTCTTAAAAGTTGGGGGACCATAATAATAAAGTTAGGGGACCACTCAAAAGTTGGGGGACGCGTCCCGTGGGTCCCATAGGGTGGTTGCGCCTATGCTTGCATACTGCATAGATAGACAAGGGTCTATAAAACTCTATACACATATATACATAGTTGTTACATACATTTAGAAAAGTATACAGACTGCATACATGTTATATACGCACACAAACACACACACACAGTCACACACACACACAGATGAAATTGAAGACAAAGATAATCGTGTGGATGGCATGATGTTTCTTTTGTTTCATTATGTTCTTGCAGCCGTAAGCAGTCCTGATTTCGCTCAGATCAAATCCCAGCGACCAAAATGAATCGACATCAACATCAGCCCACGTGCGAATAGTAAAAACTGCAATCAACTCCACTCCACCCTAAGAAAACCATTGTAATTTTTAGGTCTTTTGTCGAAAAAAACCAAAGTACTGACAAGTATGACTAGAATATAAAGTACTCTGCACTTGGCTAAATCGCAAAACTTATTTCTTATACGAGAGCATGTAGGCCTACATTCATACAAGGTAGGCTAGCTTCGGTTAAATATGGGACACTAAAATATTTGCTGTTGGCAATAGGTCAATGTTTTTTGGATCTTCCATTTCATCTGGTCATAATTTTAATGTTAGAGTTACACGTAGGGGTCTATATACTTAGGGGAACATATATGTATGTTGTGAAAACTAATCGCTACAAATAATGGTAAGAGTAGAAATGAATGACCATATTATTATCCTATACAAAAGTTATAGTCAGCATCTCAACGACTTGCATGCCATTTCTTGTTATAGTAGCCTTTCATAGTTATTCATTCAATCATTCATTCAGAGACAACATTATTCTTGTATAGTGCCCCAGGATGCCTTCTCAGAGGCGCTCCAGACCAGCTAACTTTGCAGCTCAAATTCACTCCCTAACATAAAAAAACGGCAAAACGCTACTTCTCCTTGACTTATAAGTACTCTGTACTTCGATATCAGATTCCATCTTTCTCTGGCGGCTGACTATCCCCGCCTCAGATATACATTTCGGTGTGACCTTGCTCCCGTAAGAAATTTATGTGCATTTATCTTAAATTTAAATTTATACGAATAGGCCTATTATATGCATATATATAGAGAAACTAAGTACAACAAGGGTCGGTGTTTACACGTCAGAAGTGCATCCTCGTTAAGAGTGAGACCATTGGAACTCCTTCAGACAGTAGAGAGTCCTAGACCTATCTAGTATCTATAGCGTAAGTACGAGTTAATAAAATTATATGTTCTCCTTTCTGCATTAAGTCTTGCATAGCCAGTAGAGAAAGTTCTTGCCTACGTCATAGTTAAACATGGAGAAGACTTTATAGGCCTACCTTTCAAAAGCTACATTTTATTACTGTCATGACCAATGAGATATATAATTATAATAATTTTATTGTCTTATAGCGCTTATACTTCAATGGTCATGACTCATCAGAGGCAGAAGCTAGGCCCTGATAATAGATAGGAGCAGAGTGACCGTAGCCAACGGTCACGATTTCTACCAGATGGATACAACTAGGCCTATATAAGCAGTGGCGTAGCCAGGAATTTTTTTGGGGGGGTTTTATGGCCGGAAACCCTGCTTTTTGCTATTTTTCTTACTTGAATGGAAAAATAACCTTTAAAAAACCTTTTCCGGAGCCAATTGGGGGGTTAACCCCCGTAACCCCCCTTGCCTACGCCACTACAACTAAGGCATGTTAACAGATGCCTTATTCGCAAGCTCACCAATTAACATAAGCATGATGCTTATTAATATTAACATTAGCCCAACGGTAGGCCTAGTTGCTTTTAAAACCACATAGGCCTACCCAGGTAGTTTATTGCTTTAAGTCTATCGCTTTAAGTTTTTAAGATTCTAAATTATTTGCTCGGCGCAAAATTTCACTAGAGGCTTTTCAGCATTCCACTAGCTAGACTACTTTCAGCAAGTCCGACTTCTATAGGCCTAGTTAGTGAGAATTCTTTCGTCGATCCAACTTGTGTGCGACCAACGCTAAATTACCATGCAATGGTGAATAATTTAGAACTCTCTATATAAATATAGATTACCTCTAAACTCTAGACTACCTTCATTACCTTAGCCTATGCCCTAGTCCCCGTCATTATAGCTTTGTAGACCTAAAAGCCGGAAAATAATTATCACACCTACTTTGGGTTGCAGATTGTTAAGGTGTCTACGTTCTCTGGTGATATTGATTAGTCTATGATGTCTATGTATATCGTTAACCAATACTTTGGTGCATCTACTGATCTACATTTAGAAGAACTAACTAGGCCTACATATCGGCACAAGAGCAGCAATCTGCATACCACACAGTAATTTGCTTTAAATTTCCCATAGAAATCAAATCGATTTAGCCTTTGTTCTTTATAAGGGAAAGCGCGAACGCAGTCCCCCACTAACAGAAATTACGCACCCGAGTCACCCACATTTGGGGTGATCGCAAGAGTCAACCCAGCCGAAGTGCAATGGCTGGGCCTCGTCCTGGGAGCACCGCGTACTTGATCGCGGTATCTCCTGTGCCAGGTAAGTATGCTCCAAATGATGATATACGATTTATTACGAGGCGTCATATCTATGATGATTGCCTCAACCGATGACACTCTGACATTTATGCAGATTTACAGCAAGAGTATAATATGTATATACAAGATATTCCTATTAGTGTGTTGTGTATATATATATATACACAAGTTTAGGTCTATTAATAATGTTTATGAATTTTCCTCTAATCGTTTAGATTAGGCCTATGGTAACCGCGATGTGGCGGCACCTGGCGAATGGATAGGAGACACCGTCAATACGTACGAGTCGTACGCATTGACGATGTCTCCCATCCAGTGGCGCCGCGTTGCGATTGTGTCAAAAGTATGCTCCAAATTTTAAGGCCCATGTTAATAAGCTTAAGCTGTGCATTAAATAAAGGTGTCGGAATGGTCCCAGCGATAACAGATAGGCCACCTGATGATGAAATGAACATTAAGAAATAATTTTGAAACTATTCGCTTTTATTTTATTTACACGCATTAATAACAACTGTCTTATGAATTCAATATTCGCAGAGTGCATAAAATTGCTATAAAAGTATTTTAACTGAATGGCTATGCATTTTATACAGTGACACCTAGCGACCGAAGACAAAATTATTCTACATGCGGATTAGTGGGGTTTAATTTGATATTAATTTGTATAAACCTGACGTAGAGTGAGACCATTGGAACTCCTTCAGACAGTAGAGAGTCCTAGACCTATATCTATAGCCTAAGTATGAGTTAATAAAATTATGTTCTCCTTTTCGCATTAAGTCTTGCACAGCCAGCAGAGAAAGTTCTTGCCTACAGAGTTAAACACGGAGAAGACTTTATAGGCCTACCTTTCAAAAGTTACATTTTATTACTGTCATGACCATGAGGGTTGGGGGGTGGAGGTGGGGGTGGAAGTCGCGGGGGGGGCTGGGATGAGGAAATTTTCCCAAAAATCCAAATTTCTCGGGTGGCGTGCCGGTGGAGGTCTGAGTGTGGTGGGTGTGGTTGTGGCCGGAGCGGGTCGAATCCTAAATTTCCCGGGCAACGCAGGTAGCCTACCCCAGCTAGTAATAGATAGGAGCAGAGTGATTGTAGCCAACGGTTACGATTTCTACCAGATGGATACAAGGCATGTTTACAGATGCTTTATTCGCATGCTCACTAATTAACATAAGCACAATGCTTATTAATATTAACATTAGCCCAACGGTAGTTGCTTTTAAAACCACATAGGCCTACCCAGTTAGTCTATCGCTTTAAGTCTATCGCTTTAAGTCTTTAAGATTCTAAATTATTTGCTCGGCACAAAATTTCACTAGAAGCTTTTCAGCATTCCCACTTCTGTTTAAGGAACAGCTAGACTACTTTCAGCAAGTCTGACTTCTAAGCCTAGTTAGTGAGAATTCTCTCGTCGATCCAACTTGTGTCAGTTGTGTGCGACCAACGCTAAATTACCATGCAATGGTGAATAATTTAGAACTATATACTTAAAACTCTAGATTACTCTCATTACCTTATACCCTAGTCCCCGTCATTAGCTTTGTAGGCCTAAAAGCCGGAAAATAATTATTACACCTACTTTGGGTTGTAAATTGTTAAGGTGATATTGCGCATGATTAGTCTTTGACATCTATTTATACCGTTAACGGTTAACCAATACTTTGGTGCATCTACTGATCTACATTAGAAGAACTAACTGCATGTAGGCCTACATATCGGCACAAGAGCAGCAATCTGCATACCACACAGTAATTTGCTTTAAATTTCCCATAGAAATCAAATCGATTTAGCCTTTGTTCTTTATAAGGGAAAGCGCGAACGCAGTCCCCCACTAACAGAAATTACGCACCCGAGTCACCCACATTTGGGGTGATCGCAAGAGTCAACCCAGCCGAAGTGCAATGGCTGGGCCTCGTCCTGGGAGCACCGCGTACTTGATCGCGGTATCTCCTGTGCCAGGTAAGTATGCCGTAAATTTTAAGGCCCATGGTAATAAGCTTAAGCTGTGCATTAAATAAAGGTGTCGGAATGGTCCCAGCGATAACAGATAGGCCATCTGATGATGAATTGAGCATTAAAAAATAATTGTGAAACTATTCGCTTTTATTTTATTTACACGCATTAATGACAACTGTTTTATAAATTCTATATTCGCAGATTGCATAAAAATTGCTATAAAAATATTTTAACTGAATGGCTATTCATTTTATACAGTGACACCTAGCGACCGAAGATAAAATTATTCTACATGCGGATTTGAGGGTTTTCATATTTATAAACCTAACAAATGTTAGACTGAAATTTTATAGTCACACTTGGAAATTGCTTTTAAATATAAAGTATAGGCTAAACGTTGAACCGTATCAAAACTCAAATTTACGTTACAAATAAATATAACATGAGGGACGGTCAGACGGATAATTTTAGGATCTAGGCCCTACTATTACAGAAAGCAACCAGCGCAGCAGCCTTGAATTGGTTCCGTTGCGGTAACGGCCCGCTATTCCGAGGGCCCACTATTCCGAAGGTCCACTATCCGAATATCCGCTATTTTTTGTTCGTTATCCTTGGTGGTTTGGGTTACAGTGGGTTAGGGTTGGGGTAAGGTGGGTTAGGGTTGGTTGGGTTAGGATTAAGTTTAGGGTAGGCTAATGGTTACATTGGTTAGCCAGGTTAGGGTTAAGGGTTGGGGAGGGTTATGGTTATGGTTGGTGTGGGTTAGGGTTAGGCTTAGGGTTATGGTTAGGGTTGGAGTGGGTAAGGGTTGGGGTTAGGGTTATGGTTGGGGTGAGTTAGGGTTAGGGCTATAGTTAGGTTACTTTAGGGTTAGGTTTAGGGTTAGGGTTCGGATAGTGGACCTTCGGAATAGTGGACCCTCGGAATAGTGGGCCCAAACCGTCCAGAAGTTGGGGAGGACGGACGCACCAGATTAGTTAGACTGTACAGTAGGGAACCAGCGTGGTGCAGATGAGCCGCCGTGAATGAAGTGTATCAAATAGTTTTAATAATAAACAAGCGCCGGTGTTTAAGATTCTTATTAAGCGCTTCGTTTTTGCATAGACATACAGCCTCCGGGTTGTTGAGAATCATCAGAGAAACTTTTTACTTGACGCTCAAAATAGCACTTGCTAGAACTTTTGCACGCGAGAAAGCGAAGGACCAGCCGCTCAACTCTGCACGGACGCTGTTTACCAGGTAGACTGATAGATCAGTAGATAAACCTGTACGCGTGAAAGAATGTGAATGCCCAAATGAAAACCTATTATTTGATAAGTGAAGTCGGTTAAATTTAAGTCCGTTCAAGGACTGGAACCATGCCATCATTTGCATGGGCATTAGGCCTACGCGGGCTCTCTGTGGATCTGCATGGTCCCATGTGGTAATGTACGTCTCACTATCCTATACGAGCTCACTATGAGTATCCTGGTAAAGAGGATGCTCCGAAATAATTATGTGATTGAAGTGGTTATGGTGGTGACGGCCATATGTAGCAAATGTGTTTTTAGTGGGGCTTTTTCATACTGAAGACTTGCATAATTTGTTGCTAAAATGCTGAATTGGTAGCGTTCTACAATGACTCGGTAGCAAGTAAGTGTATTTTTATAAATTCGATGAAAAATATTTCCTCACGAAATTGAAGCGGGATTTTGCGCGTGAGGGTCGGTTAGGGCTCAGGTTAGGCGCCGTGAGGGTCGGTTAGGGTTAGTTTTAGGGTTAGTGCAGTCATATATGCTGAAATTGAAGCTGGATTGATAAACAATAATTTTCAATGAAAAATGGCTGAAAAATTTTTGCTGACGAAATAGAAGCGGGATTTATCGGACAAATTATTGCCTAAAGAGAAGCTGGATCGATTAAAATTATTCTCGGCAAACTAGAAGTTGGATTTATTAAAGATAACAACGCTGCAACGATATCTACCGAGTCATTCTAGAACGATTTACCGAGTCATTGTAGAACGCTACCGCTAAATTTTATAGTTTGTAATAGAAATCATCTGGGTTAATTACAAATAACAGACGTTTATTTATTGGGTGTGCAATGAAAGACTTTACTGTGGGTCCTAAGAAAGACTAAGAGTGGTTAAGCCCCTTCAACCTCTGTCAATTAGCTGAACAACTTATCGCCTTCTATTTAGTTCTCAAGGGAATTGTGTCGCTAGTCTAAAATAATGCTGCATGTATTGGGAAACAGGACTTTGTTCATGCTGTGATATGCCAATTTTGGGGTTTCTATTTTATATAGTTGCAGAGTATGGGGCCAGTTTTCATAAGTTAAGGATTTTTATAAAACAGATAAAAAAATTTAAGCGGTTAATCGCCGGCTTTATATTTGGGAGGGGTTTGAAATGGTAAACCAGCTCTAGATGTGTTGTGTATTTATAGGAGGAACTAAGAGGTAAATGCAGTGCCTAAAGTGTGAAAAAATAAGTGCCTGGACGCCCCTTACCTCTCCAAAAGAAGTGCCTGGACGGCCCTTACTTTACCAGGCTGTGCTGGCCAATAAGTGGCAGGATGGCATTCAGATTTTCAAGTAAGTGCATAGATGCCGTCCATGACCGTCCAGGCACACTTTAAGCCCTGGGTAAATGTATTTTAAATAAGTTGAGGCTGTACCAAATGGGTGATAATAAGTATTCGGCCGAATACGAATAATTGGACCAACTGCTTGGCCGAATACGAATACAAATAGTGTTCAAAATAAGTCTACAGCAACATCCAGGACTGGCACGGAGAGCGAGAGGTACCGAGATTGAGCCGCGTATAGAGCGGACATGCTTTGTAGGCTGCTATTAATTAGCGCTGTGTATTGTAGGCGGTCTGTTCTGTTAGTAGTTGAGATTTATGTTAATTAAGATTGTTGCATAATCTGTTGCATAATTTGTACATGTACAACGCAGTGCGTTTTCAGGCGTTTCATTAAAGAAACAATATTATTATTGGTTACTGTACACAAAAAATGAGACCACTGACATTGCAATAAGCAGGCAGTAAGCAAGGCCTGTTTGCAACCACATCATGTGTTAAAGAGAGAGTTACTTCAACCCACTCGTTAGCAGCCGCATATGCAGAAGCAGAAGTCACATGACCACTATTCGTATTCGGTCCAACTGATACTATTCGGCTGAATATTGAATAGCTATTTGGCCCAAAGCAAATACGAAGAGAATGTTCGGTACATTCATAAACAGAATGCTGTTCAGAAATCTGTATCTTGCTGATGCAAGAGAAACATATTAGAAATTCAGAAGTCATCTCTACACCTAAGCTAACCAAACTTTTCAATGTCATGAACCAGCAGGAAGACAGCTCTGCCAATTTTATGAATTATTTCTCTTCAACTATATTAAACCCAACCAACCAAAGAGTAATGAATGGTTGGCTTGATTTTCTGAGTTCAGTGTAACGTTGGTGTGAACCGTTTCTCTGCTCTCTAATCTTTCCATTAGCAGTGCAGAGTTGATGCACTTGGTTTATAGCCAAGTTTGTGAGAGGACTGTAGCTGCATGGATATCTTTAAATATCTTCTGTCCTGGTGGAAATTTTGGACTCCTATATCGTCTGAGTTGACAATCTAGCGCACCAACCATTTAACGTTTATACAAGGACTTTTACTGGGCATGTTTGTATGAACCTCTGAAAACCTCTGCCTATGATGCCACATTTAGGATGCATTAGTATGGAAAGCATTGTTTATGAGCTTCAAAATGTGCAAAGGTACGTTTGAACTGACTCTGTATTTTATGAAGTCTTGCTGTCATTGTATTAATCAGCTGTTGCTTGGGAGCTTTTGTAATTTTTATTAATTGTATTTGCCGCTGTAAAATATATCTTTCTGTTGTCAGTTTAGAAACCCTGGAGATGAATGTTCATCCAATTTATACTTATTTGTTTCATCATGGCTGGACTGGGAGCATTCCTGAGTAGCTTTCTGAATGGGTTCTATCTAAATTCTTGAATGGGGCATTGGGGTTGTTAAAATTTATTAGAATTTTTGGCAAATTGATTTTTCAGCTGTAAAAATTCGATTTGAAACCGGTTTCAGTTTTTCTGAATTGTTCCTATAGAAAATACCGCTAATTCCAGCTGGCAGTGTAAACAAAGATGGCAGCCGCTCAGATTAGTTGAAAAGGATTCTCATGGCAATCCTTATGCTAATAGTCAGTGCAAGTTCATAAATCATCCCTTATAATTTTCAACATGATTTAATTTAAAAAAAAATTCATTTGTCAGTTTTTAAATGTCAGTAAAAATCGATTTTCATCTTGGAGACCAAAAACCGAATTTCCGGTTTTTGTTTAGCATCCATATTCTTGAAATGAATGAATGAATAATTGTTTGGTGAAATGCTGCAAACTTGTATTAGTTTTGGTGATAATTGCCAAATAAGCAATTATAAACTCTGATCATTAACTTGCGTTGAGCTTATAATGTTATAGACTTTCCATTACTTTGTTTAGACATTGGAACTCAATGTATAGATCTTGAAACTCATGTATTACACGCGCACTTCAATCTCAATTGTTGGATCATTATCCTTTGCATTTAATACTGCACTCTCTTGCATTCCACCAAGTGCAGCTAGCGGTCTCAAGCTGCCTTCAAATGCACTCTTCATACCTGTAATTGCTTCTTGGGGTGGCTCAAAAAAAATAACCTTCATACATGTTGCTTTATGACTGTACATTTGCATTGCATAATTTCATGACGATTGTCCAATCGTACAGCTTATGTTTGACATATCATCCCTCATTAGAAAGCAGCCATTGATCTGGCGACAGTAACTTAACGACTTTGAGTGAAAAGCGTTGTTTCCCGAAGTATACATGTCAAGGCATTCTCAAGAGCACTGTTTGTTCAGACTCTGAATCAGAAAGCAAGCAGAGAAAGACGTGCCACGTAGCGCTGCACATGTACAAATCTAGGATCTCTTGATAGATTTCCCCCCTGTGCAGTTCAATTTGGATTGTGGTCTGAGACTAGTTCTGTGTATCTTTTTGGGTTTTTCTAGAGTCCTCTTTTAGAACAGATCAAAAGAAAGCTATATGTGAACACGGCTGTCCAGTCCACAAGATTAATCTAAACAGATGTGTCTTTACTCGTGAAGAAAATGTAATTTAATTGAGTTGGGCATAATTTATTCACTAGACAGACGAAGTTCTAAGATAGATGCTTGGTATTTCTTTATTGCAAAGTATCAATATTGCATTCTTATCATATCTACATTCTTCTTTAGGTTCTCTGCCCTTCGGCAGGTTCCAACCTCCAAAGACGCCACTCCTCTCTGTGCTGTGCCTTTTCCTTCAGTTTGCTGTATCCGTTGACCATCATCCATCCGAGCATCATTTGCCATGGTCTTCCTCTCCCTCTCTTTCCTTCCATTCTCCCTTCTATGATTTCTTTCATAACTACTTATTAAGTAGTTTTTATTGCATCAGAGTTTTTCAAGAATTTATTTGTTATCAGTTTTTTGTGACTTGTTTGGTGAGCAATCAATCAATCATAATTTATATAGCGCCCCTTCAAGGTACCTACTCAGAGGCGCTCGCGGCCGAGATCATGCGATAAAAAACAGTCTTCAACAGTTTGTGAAATTGAGAACGGCTTGGGAGGTGTCGCATAGTCAAGGGAAGTCCATTCCAGGTCGTTGGACCAACCACAGAACGAACGCCTCTGCATTGAGCAATCATCACATAACTATACGTTCGGGGCTAACTCAGTGATGAGCAACATTGAGCACGTCTGCTCTATAATCAATTTTACAGACCTAGTAGTCAACTAGTCATATTGAGTGCTCTGGGTTTACATTTTATGCTAGTCACTTCAATTTTTTTATTAAAAATTTCGCTTTTTTGCCTCTATACGACGTTGCTTTTCATAATGTAGTTGACCTATGAGTGTTTTTAAAATGCAGGAAAGTATCACTTAATGATTGTAAGTATGTAGTTTATTATATGCAATTTACGTTTAATTACATGGTATGTATGTGTCAGGCTGTCAGGCGCATAATTGTCTGATGGTTTAACCAACCACACATCCGTTGTTTACGTTTTTCTGTTGCTGAAGAATGCTGTTTCTGAGTTTCTCCCACCGGTTTAGCTCATACCATGGTCTTAAACTCACACATATGAGAGATCTCCTATTTCTACTCTCAATTTCATTAAAAAATTCTGGAAAACATTGTTGATAATGGCTACTGCACTGCCTCTCATCCAACAGCCTATACCTTCCGTTCCAATCTATCTTCCACAAATACTTCTGAAACTGAACTATTTACTGTGCACAATCACGGGTTGGATAAAATAATGTAAATGCTATAATTCTCATGGACCTGTCTGATGTTTTTCTTGTAGCTTTTTATTATTATTATTCGTTTTATTGAGAAAAAGACATTCTGACAATAACGCAGAAAAAGTTAACATGAGTGATAAAGAATAATTGAAGTTCAAAGTACGTTTAGTTAGTCTTAAATAAGCTAGTATATATTTTTATATAACGATCATGGAATAAATTGGGAGTTGTCCTTAAGTGGGAGAGTGAAGTTGTGTGTTCTAGGTCTTAATTGGTGAGAGGAGGGGGGGGTCGGAGAGGAGGTAGGAGTTGGTGAAGTACGTGTTTGGGGTTGTGTATAATGGAGAAGAGGAGTTTTGCATCAGCTATGTTGGCAAGTTCGGAGACTGTTGGAAAGGTTTGCTCTAAGTAACCTAGGCGTTTAGCTCTTTTTAGGAGTTTTTCAAGGCGTTTTTCAAGCTGGTTATAGTGTACTGCAACTCTGGTGGAACAGTAGTTCTGCCCTATTTGGCTTGCATCTTTTATCCTATAAATCAAATGATTTCTGTGCCCACTTCCTTGCTTGAATTGTGGAGTGCCACAAGTTCTACTGGACCGACTCCTGTTTACATTATATACCACTCGTCCACTACTTGCTGATGATGGGTGTCTCGACTACCACTTGGACATTGATGGTACCCAAATATTCTTTTCATTTGAGATTTCCACATTATATTCTGCTCATAGGCGGAGACCTGGGCGGAGAGTTGGGGGGGGGACGGAAAGACGCGAGATTTTTGATGGACGAATGGCTGAGTCCTTCAGAAAAATTGTCATCTTTTGCTGGCCAAAAATTTTCGGCGAAATCTCGAAAAAAATCTACTTTCGCCGCCAAAAAAGTTGATGACTTTTTTTAGTCTTGACGCTCAACGATTGGGGGGGGACAAATGCATGGGCCGTCCCCCCAACACCTTCATTGGGGGGACCGTCCCCCTGTCCCCCCCCTAGGTCTCCGCCCCTGATTCTGCTCTCCAGTTAGTTACTTCAGGTTTTCAAAATGTTCGGTATAGGATTGCACAAAACAGACTTCTATTAACTCCTTCTAAAGCTGATTTTCTTCTTCTAAGTGCAAGATCACATCTCTAAAACTTATTGACTTACCGGTATTTGCTAATCATTGTTTGGGTGTGGTGTTTGACTCTACACCATGCCATTTTCTAACCCCATTCGGCCAGTGTGCAGAGCAGCTCAGTTTTGCGTGCACAATATTTGTAGAATCAGATTGCTTTCACAGCCTAAGTCCTGCTTACAAGGCCTCTAGATATTATGCGTACATTGCAGTTATTGCAATTATTACAATTGCTTCCTGGGCAAGGAACCCATTTGACAATTTTCCTTTAATATGGCTCATAAAGTATTACATTTTAGCAAGTAAATTAGAGTTTAAAGATCTGTGTGCTGGACTGACAACTGATGCATCATTGGCAATGCAAAGCCATGCCAAGAGAAAATTTGCTAAATATAGATTTTAAAACTAAGAAGAAGCAGTACAAAAGACGTAATAATTAATGTACTTGAAACAAAATTACAGCTGTTGTGATATATATATAGGAAAACATGATCAATGTGATTTTCAAAACCTCAGGTTCCGTGCAATCCATGAGATGAGCATCGACTTTCCATGCATCTGTTTGTGCACATCGTTGAAGACCAATGTTTTCAGTCATAGTCTAGTGTTATCAGGTAGGAAGCACCTCTGATACAGGTGCTATCTTGAAGAGGTAAGCACTATAACTATGCACAACTGCATTCACAGTTACAATTGCATTAGTTCTTAGAAATTACGTTATTACAGTTATAACGTTGATTCTTTAATATGTTATATAAGTTACAGATAAACAGATAAATTGCAATTTTGTTCAACCAGCAATTTGCTAATGCTGGCAAAACACTGTCTTCTAAAGAAAAGTAAATTTCTATTTGTGTATACTTCTCCAGGCAATTTATCAGTGCATCTAATCGGCTTTGGGCAACACATAGTTATGGAACTGATGGCATTGATCCTGCAATATAATCAAATGCTCTATTATTAACGACATTATGACAATTCTTTAATATTAAAATGGGCCGAAAAGAAATCAAGTGACTATAGATGTATACCAACCCCGCCATACTTCTCAAAATATTTTGGGGTTTTTAAGCTCATTACAACATATTTGTCACCATAAAAATTTTGATTTCGCTCTTGCATTTCAATGCTATAAAAGTGGCATTGATTGAAATGTTGGTGTAATATGTGGAACCATTGATGTAATGCAATGTAGTGTAACAAGACATTTACGAAGTGCCATTGAAGAGTCTCTCAGAAACAAGCAACATGTGGCCATCAAGCAGCTGATAAAAATGAATTTTCATTGTCATGTTCTTTGATAATTATGTCTAACGCATTCGATAGATTGAATTGTGATATTTTAATTTAAGCAATTTACAGTCTTACGGTGTTTATGGAAATACCGTTCGTGGTTTTAATTAATTCTTTAAAATAGAATTCAGTATACATGTCTTATAATTATTGACAATTTTCTGAGATATTGTTTGTTGGATATGATCTCATCGATCTGTTACGAGGCTCAACTTTAAATCCACTTTTATATTTGATTTACATACATTGTATTAATGATCTTTCTCGTGTATCTGACCTTTCATGATCTTTGATATTTCCTGATTACACATTGAAGGAGGCTTTTGCATCTGATCAATCAAACGTTGCCTCTGTTGAAGAATCGAACCTTTGCTTCTGATTGATCGGTCAATACTTAGAACTAAAGATGAATTAAATAAAGTATTTTGAATAGATGCTTAAAAGCAGCAAATGTCGTTAAAATAGGATAAGAATGTGGCTTCATGCTGTTTTGTTTTAATCACGAAGCTTTTCGTGTTGTAATTCAAATATAAAATTGACAATGTAGTTATTGCTTGATCTATTGTAGACTTTGTAGTTGAGCAGTCAGATAAGAAATAAATGCCAATGCATCCCTAATTTGAATCCAGGTCTTGCTAAGAATAAATTAACGTACCATTTTATGATGAGGCCCCCAAAAAATAAAGTTGTGTTTCCGGTAACCCGACCGACCCTCTTTTATCGCCGCTACTCAAATAATTTTGTAAAAAAATTTATTTAAAAAAAATTTAGCAAAAAAAATTTTTTTTTCATTAAAAAATTTTTTTTTTTTTCAAAATTTGTATTGACATAATACGGCGACATTGCCTTCCGTATATAGTTGGATCTTAGGCCAAAAATATGTTGTGTTTCCGGTACCCCGACAACTCACTTTTATTGTCGCGACTCGGAAAATTTTGTGCAATTTTTTTATTTACAGTGACTTAGAGTTTCACGCCTGCCTAAGTACTTCCTGGTTGCCAGTCTTGAGAAACCTCTAGCCTTATCATTTTCACTTGAGCCACCTCTAACGGTGACTAGGGAAAATAAATCTAGCAACTTCTAGGTGTAACTAGCCACTGGCTCGGCCAGTCTGGAACGACCCCTAGCAGTGATGTTTTGTTCGCACTCATCTTCCCCTTCCCTTCCCACTTTATCTTGCCACAAAAGATATCAACAAAATGAAATTAATAGAATTGTTTTCTATAGCAATTTTAGGTGCAGACAGTCGGGAAATAGGCAGTTTATACTTGCTTAGAACACATACTTTGTTGCAGCGTGTACCTTTATGCAAAAAAGAGTAGTTGGGTATAATTTTTCGGAGAGTCACTGTATAAAAATATTTTACCAAAATAAAAATATTTTTCGACCTACCTACCCAATTTTTTAGAGCTCTGTTACCGGAAACACAGCATTATTTTTTTTTGCCTGATGAATAAAACTATAATATAGAGCCATCGATTTATTTAACAGGCCTGCAACAAATGTGTAACCAGTTGACTTGTACCCAGAAGCTGATCTTTGACTGATCCAGGACTATTTGAGTGAATAAATGTATAGATACAATACAATACAAGACAAGAGAGGAAAACATGTACATAGAAAACCGATCATGGGTATCAGAGGATGTCCCACTTGAATTCGCACAATACGAAGGTCGGTGAATGCTGTTACTGGTATCATGTAGCAGCAGGGACGGATCCAGGGGTGGCCAATCCGGCCATGGCCCCCCCATTTAAAAATTGCATGGGATGTGGCCCCCCATTTGGTTTCAACAAGCCATTAAATAAATGTAGTGGGAGAGAAAAACAGGACATCAGGCCCCCATTACAAAATCGTATGGGACGTGGCCCCCGTTCGATTTAGCGGTTGAAATGGTATCTTCTTTTCCCGGAAAAATGGTCGATGACTTAAAAAAAGGTCATCAACTTTTTGGGCGGCGAAAATCACAATTTGTTTTTCCCCTGTTCCACCAACAAGACCGAAAATTTTGGCCCCCCTTCGAAACGTTCTGGATCCGCCACTGTGTAGCAGCGGTTTATTTTGTCTAAATTGACGAGGCAACACCGGAAACCAGATGAAATTTATGGACTTGAGTCAAGTTAAAAGGAGATGAACCTGCAGTTCACAAATTCCGAAGTAGAGACCAGGCTGGTCCATCGATCTGGTAAGGGGAGGGAATGTGAACAACACACATTGATATAAATTATAAGAGCCAGCAACCATAGTACGCTGCCAATGTCACAGAATTTTATAATACAATGAAGATGCTGTCTTGATATCTGTTACAAGTAATTTGCTGATGGTGTTACTGTGAATTTTTTTTAGTTTTAGTGGTTGTCATTTGGTTGTTGATTAATCTTTTTCTAGATGTCTGTAAATTGATCGATTGCGATCGTGGTGTTCAATAAATATGAATTCAATTCAGAGATCTATGTTTGATAATTCCTGGTCCACATGCATCCGCAGCAGAAACTAAAAAGTGAGTACATTGACCAACATGATGCTCTTTGTTGAGACGATGATGCTACAAGATAAGAGACTCTGGTCATTTCCACTTATGTGCTGAGGATAAAAATGATGTTGTTAACATTGCACTTATAAACCCATTGATGCTTCTTGGACATAACTTCAGAAACTGCTCTTCCTTATTTGGTTTTGTATTTTGTTGTATATTTGAATTGCACCTTCTTAGGTGTTT
Source organism: Lumbricus terrestris (assembly GCA_949752735.1). Taxonomy (NCBI): domain Eukaryota; kingdom Metazoa; phylum Annelida; class Clitellata; order Crassiclitellata; family Lumbricidae; genus Lumbricus; species Lumbricus terrestris. The sequence continues at coordinate 25,828,032 of OX457036.1, forward strand.
TTACTAACATGCAAGTTAGGTGCAGAATTTACGGGATAACTAGTTAGGCACTCGCATGCATGTAGAACCTGATCAACTGAATACCAACAACCATGGCATGTTCTGCTGATTAGCTGATAATATGAAGAGTTTAAACTGTTATAAACCTTTTTTAGCACAATTTGCTGACTCGAGTTAACTTGAAACAATGGCTTTTATCTGATATAACTGTCTATTATTGTCAATCCATGGCATGTGGTTTTCCATTTTCATAGCTGCCTACTTATCAGCAGATTGATTTTGTCAAATCAGTTTCTATTTTAAGGATTTTAACGTCAAGAGAAACAACTGACACTCGAGTATTCGGATCAAACGAGTAAAAAGGAATAGTTTGTATGTCTAGCATTGTGTATGATAGCTAAGTGCAAACAATGACGTTGTGTGATCTTTTCAGTAGTTGTCCTCTATTCGCATGCATGTCATGACCAGTGTTTACTTAAGCATGTGAGGTAAAATGTCAGAGGTCATTAGCTCATTATCTTGTCTTCCCACGTAACTTTATTTGTCTAACATCGTTTGGAAGCCGTTGGTGCCTTTTCATCTGGATGTAGGATCAGCGGTTTGTGACTGCATGAAAATGGCGGTGGCGTCCTGGTTGTTGTTCAGATAGCAGTTTTCCTTTCAAATCTTGAGCAGATCTGAGGCAGTTGCGCAGATCTCAATTGGCATCAGTGCTGATGATTCCTGATAGTTTAATCATCCATGACAGCTACATTGAGTAATGTCAGAACTAGACAATAAATGAGAAGAATGACGACTGCGTCTGCATGGCTGGATGACGTCAGTGTGGTTGATATTAGAGATAATTTTCATAGCATTTATTGACAGCAGCCGGGGATTTTCGGGGTCATTTAGGAGTGGATTTTAGGATGTTTAGACAGTAAGAACTTTAGTCAGTTAACTTTCAATGTAGTTTCCTAGTTAACTAAACGCTTGATCAAATTCTTTAGAAGAGTAGATTTAATCGTTTAACACAAAAGTGATAAACCTTTTCTAAGGTGGGCCAGTGGCAAATATTCCCCATGGAGCAACTAATAAGTGCTGTGATATGCCAAACAAATTTCTGTCGAGGACAACGACCTCTGTTGTCATAGGCCCTCGTCAAATCTGGATCCATCCAGCAAGTGGTGAGTGCCAGGGTGCTGAAGAGACCTGATGAAGGGTAAGGATAGAGTCTGGGAGGAGCCCGGTGAGCCTACTCCGAGAAAAGGGACTGAATCTGTTTTTTAGACTTTTTCTATGTCCTGTATAGGCATTTTAATGTTTTGTATCATTTTGGGCTTTGTTTTTCATTTTGGTCATCTTAATTGCTCTGAACATTCTTTTGTCTAAGCTCTTTGTCTATGTACGCTTGGCTGCTACGCTTGTAGTGCAGAGCTGTGATTGCATTCATATGTTCAGCCAGTTAATTAGTTGGCTCGTTAGACGTGTTTATGTTGACCTTTTAGCCATTTCATCAGCTATTACAAGTGAGCTTTAGGTTAAACAACGGCACAGATGTTGTGTCTCCTTTAAAACAGTGGATACTATTTTCTCAAATTCAATAGCATTTCAATTAATTTTTAAGTACAATGCTGTTCTAATCTCCTTTGTACAGTTAGATATTTTTTATTGAAGGTTTGCAAAATTGAACAAATTAACTTTTGCAATAGAAGGCTGGCATGATTACCCATACTAGCTAAATATTGCTATGGAAGGCTTGTATAATTAATCATGTTGCTTTCACTATTGCTATAATCATAGCTGTAAAAACGTTTTTTCGTTTTTTATTCTTCTCGAAAAAAGTCGTTTTTTTTCGTTTTTTTTGTCGGTTTTTAATTTTTTTTCTGTGGTCATATTTATTGACTTCCTGTCTGCTATTATTTTTCTTAAAGTTATTTTCGTCTGATATCTCTTATGCTGTCTCCGTATTTTCAAGGATTCAGCTAATTCAGATCACTATTTGACCGTTTTACTCAGTGCAAGCTGTGTTATTTGCTTGTTGATTAAAATTAAATTGTAAACTGTAGTTCAGGATGTAACAAAGTCCCTTTATTTTTCGCTTTCCGTTTTTTTTCGTTTTTTCCGTTTGTTATTTTTTTAGAATAAAACGACGTTTCCCCTTTTTTCCATCGTTTTTTACATCTATGGCTATAGTCAAGCAAATTCTCATTTGTTATAACAGGTTCCACTCTCCAATATACAATTAAACAGGCTAGCTTTTGCAAGAGCAAAGGCTAAATTATGTGCCTTTGTTGTAGAAGTGTCTACAATTAAACAGGTGGATACACTATTCGTCTATTGTTTTGTTTGAGTATTGTTTCATTGGAATAGCTATGTACTACTGTCTTTCGGTAAAACAGAACACATTCCAGTGCCGGAAAAATCCTGGCTGAAAAAAATATGTACATGCACAACTGTCAGGTTTGATCTCATTTATATGAAAAAAATATAAATTGCAAAGACAGCAAAATTGTAATGTGCTTTGAATCGTATTAATGCAAAGTTGCTTATGTGAATTTGAAAATGCGAAAAGAATTTAACTGTGAATCAAGCTGTTCAGAGATGTAAACTTAGAACTTTAGTATTAAATTCAGATTTTTGGTAAATATCTCTTGACTGAATTTCAAAATAAATTTAAAGTCTGTTTAAAACATATTGCATAGACATTATGGATTGAAATCATGCATTGTTTAGGCCAGAAGATTTTGAGCGTCACGTATAATTTTTTGGTTGAGTTTGCGGTAGAATTTTTTGAGTTTAACTTAGCTTAGTGTGTGGTTCAGAAAAAAGAGTGCTTGAGTTTTAATACAGTATAGCCAGGGCTTAGAGTGTGCCTGGACGGTCATGGACGGCGTCCATGCACTTGTTTTAAAATCTGAACGCCGTCCAGCCACTTATTGGCGAGCACAGACTAGAAAGGTAAGGGGCGTCCAGGCACTTCTTTTAGGAAGGTAAGGGGCGTCCAGGCACTTATTTTTCCACACTTTAGGCATTGAGTATAGCAATTATCATGCAATTATCATGCAATCAGGTCTGAGTACATCAATTGAAATTAAAAAATTGAATAAATTTTTAAGCGAATTTCAGTGTTTGTTCAATGAGATTGGCAGTCTTACTCACTTACCAAAGGCTCCATATAAATTGCTCAGCTTTTACTCGACCGCATCTGACTTAATTCTCCTCTTAATGTTTTGCCCGGCCGCAAAAAATTAAGAGGCGAATTAAGTCGGTTGGCACGGAACGGAAATTTATTCACGGAGACAAACAATTATGGGAAGATTTAATGCTGACGCTGTCAGGCTTCCAGTGGCTGCTCCGTTTGTCTTGCGGCCGTGTTTTTATGACACGCTGCCTCGTCTGCGACAATGACAGACTGGGGTGCTGTGGAGAAGTGCTTTGTTCTTGTAATTATCATGACATTATTGTCAATGATTCACTGGGATATTAGTTTTTGTTGAAGCAATGCTTTGCAAATTACCGGCTGCAATTGGAATGCCATCTCACGGGGTTAACTCAATTTCGTGAAACTCTGGAGTGTTAAGCATAGCTGTTGTTGTTGTTTTTGATGTTGTTTGGAGCAGTGGATTTTTTATTGAGTGCTGTAAGCAGTGTTAAACGCTGTTGTGCAACTTTTGAGGAAAGATTTATTATCTGTGGATTGATAGGACAAGCGCTGCAGAACCTTCTCCTCCTCCTTCTCCTTCTTCTCCTCCTCCTCTTCTTCCTCCTTCTTCTCCTCCTCCTCCTCCGCTTCCTCCTCCGCTTCCTCCTCCTCCTCTGCCTCCTCCTCCCTTCCTCCTCCTCCTCTCCTCCTCCCCCCTCTCCTTCTCCTCCTCCTCCTCTCCTCCTCCTCCTTCTCCTCCTCCTCCTCCTCCTCCTCCTCCTCTCCGCCTCCTCCTCCTCCTCCTCTCTACCTTCTCCGCCTCCTCCTCCTCCTCTTCTTCCTCCTCCTTCTCCTCCTCCTCCTCGTCCTCCTCCTCGGTGTTTCATCGCTCCCTGTAATTGTCTGGTTTCTTCTCTGGATAGATTTCCACTTTGTGGCAACTGATTTAATTCTCTTCCTCTCTCTTCCACATCATATAGATCTCTGTTTAGCAGAGGCGGCGGAAGCTCGTCGTCGTCGGCAGAAGCCAGCCGGGCATGGTGAAAGCCAGATGCTTTAGCCATGACGAGCCATATTAGCATGTACGGAAGGCGCGCATATGACATAGTTATAAATGCATTGATCAGCGATGCAGACTATGTTAGCCGTGCATTGTATACATTTATAATAATGTATTGATTATTGCATTTCGTCTGTGTGTGTGTATATGTGTGCGTATGGAACCGGCGCCGCGTATGGGACTTAGCCTTTGTCCGACTACAACCCATGAGTCATTGATGATATAGTTAGCATTCTTTGTCATCATCGCAGTATATATCTTCCATGTCAGAGCAACGACGACGACGACGACGCCGCTGCACCGACCTGTGTAATCAAATCTTGATGAAGGCGGCTGTGCTGCTGCTGCTGCCGAATACAGACTCCGCACACTTTGGCGTCGCTAATTGGCACGCACTGCAGCCTAGGCCCCTCCTGCTTCACTGCTGCTGCTGCTGCTGCTTCTGCTGATGCCACGGTTGATGCTGCTGCTGCCGCCGCTGAGTCGTCCGTCTGCTAGTATAGACACGCTTGAATGTATCTCCGAAGTTTGATCGTGAATTATTCGACAAGACCGTGAATTTGACGAGACCGAAGAAGCCGCAGAACGGTAATTGCTTGTTATGTTAGGCGTATTATGTGAGTAGTCCCATTCCCATTGAAGAGGCGCTATAGAAATTCGTGAATGAATTTCTGGTGGGTTCGGCTTTAGGATGCTGATTTTTATGGCATTAGGAAGTTTCTTCAATTTACATTACCTTACGTTTTGTGGAGAGTAGCTCTTCAAGATTGAAGTTACAGTTAATGAAACAGTTAATATGTGCAGTTGGCTCATCCAAAATATTTTTGCGCATTTTGAGTTGCACGTGTGGGGTTTGTTGTGGAAGTCCGGAAGGTGCAATACTGTCTGGTGCTAATTAAGACTAGAGACCAGCAAGTGGGCTTGAGAAGTGACTGGAGAAATCTAGTGTGCAAAAAACAAGTGGTAATATAATGAGGTCAGTATATTCTAGGGTGACCATTTTCTGGCCATCAAAACCGGGAAACTTTTTTAAAAACCTGCCAGTTGTAATTCCTTAACTACAAGACGTGCCGTATACAAAGGTAGCCTTATAGGATACTCAAGTCAGCAGTAACTATAGTAGGCTAGTGTTGTTTATAGTACACTGCATGCTTTGACGAAGTTGAAAGTAACTGATATTTCTCGGAAGAGTGTTTTTTAGTTAAGTTATGTTCTGCGAACATATCGATGCAGGTGTGATCACTGCTAAATTTAATGCTGAGCATAGATTTCAGTGTAAAAATCTACAACCTGCTCTTGTCGCCAATGCACTGAGTGCAGCACTCTTTCGTAATTGAGAACACTTCTCAATCGGCTCACAGCGTGTAATCTAGCCCAGAGGAAGATTTAAGGTTTCTGGGGCAAACGAGCAGGAAAAGTAGTTTGGGAGGGTATGCGCCCCTCAACATCAGAATTTTTTTACATTTTCAACATTACAATGGCAGCATTTTAAGTTGTCTTGATTGTCATCTGAAAGAAACTATTCCAGTGCTGACATGAGTGGTCTAAATCTCATTACAACCCTGATGCAACCTGTCGAAATTGATATAGACCTATAGCCTATATAGATCTGGTGTCACCATGCACTGACTATTGTATTATGAGAACTTTCTTGTTACCCCTTGAGAATTATTCCTAAGATCTGTTAACTACACTCACCAGTCTATATAGGCCTACTAGAGATGTGACATTATATTCCATTTAAATTGACAACTTCTCTTTCACTATGACTTCTTTTTGTCCTACAGGCTACACAGTGTTCTGTCATTTAACACAGTCATTTACATAAAACTGACGTTTTCAATATCCAAGTTTCCTTCTTGTAAAAAACCAGGGCAATTTTGCCCTTTTGCGTGAGTCGTCGGGACACCAGGACGCACTACAAAAAACCGGGACATGTTTTTCCGGGACATATGGTCTCCCTGCTACATTCCTATCTATGTGCCGATCGTAGCCTAAAGCAGTTTATCAGCAGACGTATGTTTGGACTCAAAAGGCTGTTCAGATGTTTAAAGTTCTTCCAAGCAGGTGCTACACATCCGTTATCAGATTTTAGCAACTGTTTAAATTTCTGTGGATATATTTTGTTTCTCAATTATGGAAAGTTTTGTGGATATGACTTCCTTATAAATTCAAAGTCAGAGCTTCTGTAGTTGAAGTTTTGAGAACCAGCAGAGCTCTCATTAATTATCGAAACACTGAGGTGGTCCTCTTTATTCTGGCTTCTCGCTGAAAATATTTCTGCTAGTTTGCCCTGTTTTTAGACATTTGAGACAATCGATTTTCATGTTCATCTGATATGTAGCCTAATGATTTACTGTCCCCACTAACTACCAACCCAGAGAAACAAGTCATTTATAATGTACTTTGCACTGTACAAAACAACCATTTGTGCACTTGTTTAAATAGGTATGCCTAATTGCCTATATTTATGTATGTCTATGATCCACATATATTAGCATATATATAAAAGTATAATATTCTATATACATATATTGATTTTCATGTACATCCGATATATAAAAATATATATAATATATAATTATATATGTGTGTGTGACTGTGTGTGCATACCTCTCCACACTCATACACACCCACAAACACATGCACAATAGCACATTATTGTATGATGTATTGTGTACTTACATAGGTGTGTTGAGAATGTTGTAGGCCTATATATTAATGTATGTTGCCAGAGTAGCATGACACTGCAGACTAATTGGACGGCCATGTTACTTAGCCTGGCCATATGAGAGGTTGGGTATTAGCAGTTTCATATGTATGAGACCTTCACTATATACATGTGCCTTAGATTTGGTCTGATACATACACACATGCATGTAATTATATCTATAATAGTTATATACTATAGTTATACATATATATATATATATATATACAATTATGCATTCACATATATATATATTGCAGTTTATATACTATATATTACGTTTATGTAGATTGATGTTTGTTTATTATAATTTATGCTTGAGCAAATATAAGTTTCTCTTGGTGTTTGCATAATGTATACGCATAGACACACATGATTATTAGTGTGTGGCATATATGGTTTCGCCCTGCAGGGCCTTTGTCAGTGAGCAGCTTAGATTTTATACACAAGTGTGTCAGCTATAATTCAGAAGAAAAGTTTTGGCAACCTTCCTGAAACTCCAGGTTTGACCTTATTTCGTACTTTCTGTGAAGTAGGTATGGTAAGTTTAGTAGAATCTGAAGAGTATAATGCAATTCCAAGAGGACAAGGGCATTTTTATCTTATAGGTACTGATGTAAGTATACATTTGTAATCGTATATTACACATCTGTCAGCAAAATTACAAATAATTATATACTTGTAACTCTCCTATCTTACACTGATGTAAGTACATTTGTAATCTTATACCTTACACATTTACACATTTGTCATCTAAACTACAGATAATTAGGCTACACTTGTGCTCTCATGATGTAGTTACAGTACTTAGTGTAACAGACAGGTGATTGCTGGTAATACACTTGTGATTGGATAAACTTTTGCACTTGTAATTAAGTGAAATAATTAATTAATTGATTATTATTATTTTGTCAGACTCTCTTTATCAAATGAATTCTTTCTTCTAGATATCTATTGTGCCTCATAATTTATTTTCGTAAGCACCAGTACACATTTGTAGACATGTATAAAAAATGGATATTATGTTGCTTTTAGGAAGCACAGTAATTCGCACGCGACTTATTCTGTTCTCTGTATTATCACCAGATGTATTTCTGAAGGTAAATGAAATCTATAGTCATCATCTCTGGCTGTGTTATATCAGATTTTGTTTTGCAATGAAGTATGTTTAAATGCTGCTCCAGCCTAATTGCACATTCTGTTTTGTGCATGCTTTACAAGCATCTCGTGCATATCTACACATTTATGTTTCTATGTTGATATATACATATATATATAACTAGCTGGGGTACCCGGCGTTGCCCGGGAAATTTAGGATTCGACCCGCTCCGGCCACAACCCCACCACACCCCACCACTCCGACCTCCACCGGTACGCCACGCAGGAAATTTTCCACCCACCCCTCTTCCACTCCCCCCACCTCTTCCATCTCCCCACAACACACCACCACTAATTCCGATCTCCACCGGTACGCCACCCGTGAAATTTTGTTTTTCGGAGAAAAATTTTCCTCCGAAAATTTACCCCACCTCCTACCCACCCCCACAACAGGCCACCACTAACTCCCACCTCCACCGGTACGCCACCCGTGAAATTTTAGTTTTCGGTAAATTTTTTGGAGGGGGAATTTTTCCACCCAAATTTCCCCCACCCCTCTTTCACCCCCAGCTCTTCCACCCCCACAACACGCCACCTCTAACTCCGATCTCCACCGGTACGCCATCCGTGAAATTTTGGTTTTCGGAAAATTTTGGGGAGAAAAATTTCTCCCCAAAATTCCCCCCACCCCTCTTCCACCCCCCCGACAACATGCCACCACTAACTCCGATCTCCACCGGTACGCCACTCGTGAATTTTTTTCGGGAAATGTTTGGGTGAAAAAATTTTTCCTCACAGTTTCCCCACTCCTATTCCACCCCCCCCCCACCTCTTCCACTCTCCTCCACAGCACGCTACCACTAACTCCGATCTTTAATGGCACGCCACCCGTGAAATTTTGATTTTCGGAAAATTTTGGGGAAAAAATTTTCTCCCCCCAAAATTTCCCCCACCCCTCTTCCACCCACCGCACCTCTTCCACCCACCCCCAACAATACGCCACCACTAATTTGATCTCCACCGGTACGCCACCCGTGAAATTTTGGTTTTTTGGAAATTTTGGGGGGGGATCTTTTCCCTAAAATTTCCTCCGCCCCTCTTCCACCCCCACCTCTTCCACCCACCCGCAACACGCCACCATTAACTTTGATCTCCACCGGTACGCCACCCGTGAAATTTTGGTTTTCGTGAAATTTTTGGGTAGAAAATTCCCCCCCCAATTTCCCCCATCTACCGTTCCACCCACCCCACATCTTCCACACCCCCCACAACACGCCATCACTAACTCCGATCTCAACCAGTACGCCACCCGTGAAATTTTGGTTTTCGGGAAATTTGGGGGAAAACCCTGGGAAAACCCACCCTGGCCCCTACCCACCACCCCTACACACCCCACCCCTTTGCTCCCTCATCCACTCCACCCCCTCCCACCGCCTCCACTATTCCACCCACGACCCCCATCCCCCTCGCACCACCACCACCCCCCCACCCCCACCCCACACCCCCCCACTCCCACCTCCCTCCCACACCCCCCCACCCACCTCCACCACCGACCTCCACCGGTACGCGACCCGTGAATTCCGGACTGGCAAAGGCGCTGTTCTCTAAACGCTGTCGAACGGCTGCTTTTATACTATTACGTGTAGGAGCCGAAAGAAAAGTGCCGTCGTAAGCTTGAAAGGGCAAAGGCCAACAGGGAAAATGAGTGTTTTTGGCCCCCCACTCTGGCCCCCATGGTGGCAGAGATTCGCGAACCCCTTCTCTACGCGTCGGAAGCCGAGACGGACACAGTAGTGAAGGTTTGGAGTGAAAAGCTCAAAAACTGTGGAAATGCATTCCGGTCAAACAGACGGAATCTTCTCTTTATTTATATAGATATATGTGTGTGTGGCTGGACATTTATGTGTGAGCTTGAAAGAACTCTCAGAGGAGCTGATCTGTGTATATGGGGAGGGGCACACTTAAGACTAATTTTGTGGATATCCATGTCTTGTTGTATTTGAGTAATTACTGTATAACTGTGGACATCGAATGAGAAGAAGAAAAAAGACGACCACGTCGTGTTTATTTGTTGCATTTCTTAAGTGATTGTTTATCTTCGCGTTGGCAGAACTGTGTTCGCTTCTTGCATGTATACAGTCTTCTGTTTTGTGTTGAGTGATGGATTGTGGAACAATGGGAATGCCATGACGAAGATAATAGTGCACCACGGGGCCATAATACACCACGACATCGTCGACATCGTCGTCCTTCGTCGGCAGTCGGTGACCAAAGGAACAGATTGTAAATACCCGTCTACATCTCTGCCTCTGTCAGCCTCTGTATGCCTCCTCCTCCGTCTCTGTCTGTCTGTCTGTCTGCATCCCTCTATCTGTCTGTGTGTGTGTGTGCCTCTCTATGTCTGTCTCCCTCGCAGCTATCGTCGTCGTCGTCCTTTGCACTGATTCCTAAGCGAATGGTAATGGTGGTAGAATGTCATCGATTTTCGTCGTCGTCGTCGTCATATCAAAGCCGGCGTCGTGTGTGATCTCGTCTCGATTGTTGGACGCTGTCTTGTCGTCGCCGGCAGATGATGGACTCCACGGCCGGATGTGTTGCTAAGTTTTATGGCCAGATTATATAGATCTCTTCTCCTTCTGTCCTCCTCCTCTTCATGCCAGACGCCGTTCTTCGGTCTGTCTGGGGTGGGATAGGGCTGGGAGGGGCGCAGTCGTCGCAGGTCTTTTCCGAGTACTCGCAGCCCTCCAAGAGTTACTCTTCTCTTTCCCAGTCTACATGATCTGTTTATGAACCTGTTCAGTATTTTTTAGATGGTCAACCGATCCGTGTTGTCAACCCATCTTGATTTGTTCTGACTGGCTGTCATTTAATCAACCTAATTTAGGTGTGGTGGGATCACTGGGATGTGTCTGCTCTGATAGCTGCGTTTGTTTGGCCCTCATTGAACCAGTAACTGACCCCTAGTTTTGTGCCCATGTTGGGCTAATAATAGCGGACCCATAGTCTCACAGTACAGACGAGTTACATGTCCATGGAATGACCACACTGTGCCCAAACGTTGTTCATTTACACATCTACACATTCTGACGAAGACTTTTCTCAATTGGCAAATGATTTTGCTGGTGAATATGAATGAATTCTAACGTATGTGCTATCTTTTTAAATTATGCACAGAATTTTAACATTCCATGTGCTTTGAAGAAAGTAGCCATCTGATGGGTTTCACAAGCTGCTTTAACCATAAGGCAACGCATATATGAGCAAAGCTGCAGATTTCATGAATGTGCACAGCATCAATAGAAGATGGAGCTGCTGAGACTGAGAGTTTGTTGATCTGTTTTGATGGGAAATGACAAATGTTGCCTGGGAATGTTGGCGTCTGCTTCTGTGAATACAGGAACTGATAAACGGATGATTCCGAGCGGCGTTAGACACACTGCATGATGATCCATTACATCTGCCTTATAAACACAACGGCAACGTATGTTAGTGTGATGCTTCAGAGATGGGATGCTTATGATTGATGATTTTATGATGAATTGCTTATGATTGGTGATTTTATGATGAATTGCTTTTGATAGGTGATTTTATGATTTATTGCTTATGATAGGTGATTTTATGATTTATTGCTTATGATAGGTGATTTTATGATTTATTGCTTATGATAGGTGATTTTATGATTTATTGCTTATGATAGGTGATTTTATGATTTATTGCTTATGATAGGTGATTTTACGATGGATTGCTTATGATAGGTGATTTTTATGATGGATTGCTTATGATTGGTGATTTTATGATAGATTGCTTTTGATAGGTGATTTTATGATGGATTACTTAGGATTGGTGATTTTATGATGAATTGCTTATGATTGGTGATTTTATGATGAATTGCTTTTGATTGGTGATTTTATGATGAATTGCTTATGATTGGTGATTTTATGATGAATTGCTTTTGATTGGTGATTTTATGATGAATTGCTTATGATAGGTGATTTTATGATGAATTGCTTTTGATAGGTGATTTTATGATGAATTGCTTTTGATTGGTGATTTTATAATGAATTGCTTTTGATTGGTGATTTTATGATGAATTGCTTTTGATAGGTGATTTTATGATGAATTGCTTATGATAGGTGATTTTATAATGAATTGCTTTTGATTGGTGATTTTATGATGAATTGCTTATGAATGGTGATTTTATGATGAATTGCTTTTGATTGGTGATTTTATGATGAATTGCTTATGATAGGTGATTTTATGATGAATTGCTTTTGATAGGTGATTTTATGATGAATTGCTTTTGATTGGTGATTTTATAATGAATTGCTTTTGATTGGTGATTTTATGATGAATTGCTTTTGATAGGTGATTTTATGATGAATTGCTTATGATAGGTGATTTTATAATGAATTGCTTTTGATTGGTGATTTTACGATGGATTGCTTATAACAGGTGATTTAATGATGGATTCTTTGTCATAGGTGATTTTATGATGGATAGATTTGTTCAAAATTGACAAGTCTAACTTAGTCAGATCTGAACTGGTATTGTTCAATCTAAGCTTACCTGGCCTAATCTGACTTGAACATTGTAATGTTCTTGCAAAGACTTTCAAGGAGTGAATCTTTCGAATGATTAATTAAATCAGATCAGATTTGGAATTTTATATCACTATGTTGTTTGATTAAAGTTTCACCTGAAACTACCATTTGTACCTTATGCATTTTTAGAACATCACTGTAGAAGTGATTAGATTATATTTAAATGGATTAGAGCTTAATTTGATAATATTGGCCACAGTTGTCATAGTTTTATTATAGGACAGATCTTTACAGTTATTTTTATGCATAACATGGCCATAATTTAGTTGTAACACAGTTCTGTAAAGTATTTAAAATATTCAACGTTGGCACAGTGAATAGCGTCTACTTATGTTTATGAATGGTCGTATTAATAGTATATTCTGAATAGTTTCCTGGAAGCAAATGGTTCTTCCCTGAGGGAAGGAAAGGGGTGAGTGGGGGGCTGGCTGCCTTGTGTTTACCAGTAGCCAACAAAAGAGGGCAGCCATCCCTTATGACTGCTGGACTCCATTGTACAGCCTGCCATGAAATGATTATTAATGTCCTCGCTCTGCTCTCCCCTCCCCGTTGTTATGTTTATGTTAATGTGTGCTTCCTTTGTGATCCGGATCTCTGTGCCACCAATTCCTTTCGCAGATGGTATAAGTGAATCTGCAAAGCTAATCTGGTAATATGGAATCTTCGAGAACGTGTCCAGGATAAAGCAATGCTTGAAAACAGTTTACACATCTTCCAAACAAAGCAGGACTGTTGGTCATCTGTCCCTTTACATGTATCTTCTCTTCCTTCAGGCTAGAATTATTCACTCTGGCGAGGGGGGTAAGCCACTCGGATCCTTCTCCTACACTTGTCTCTGTTTCCAGTGCCTTCTTTCTTCAGTTTGAGCAGCTTCGGGTCTTGTTGTATCACGTCATCCCATCTTTTCTTCTGTCGTCCCCAGCTTTTCGCCGATCATATACCTTCGCTTGCATGATTCTTTTGGCACAGCTATCCTCCTCTTTTCTCATTACGCGTCCATACCACCTCAGCCTCCATGGTCTCTCGTGCCTTGTCAGTTATACATGCCACTCCGAGCTTCTTCCTGATGTCCTCACTTCGTTTCATGTCTTTCATTGATATCCCAAGCATCCATTGCATCCATTCTCATCTCTGTTCTTTCCAGCAAACCCTCATCCATTTTCGTTGATGCCCAGACCTCTGCTCCATATAGCATTACCGGCCTTACCATTGTTTGTAGATTTTTCCATTAAGACGAGTCGGCATTTTAACGTCGCACAGCATTCCTGTTAATTCTCTCCACTTCTGCCACGCTATATATATACTTTGATTCTGTTCACATCTTTATTCCATGCAGGTTAGTTATGTAGATTTCAAGATTCATGTATCTAAGTTTAACTGATCTTTGTGTACTCAATGGTGTAATGGCTAGCATTCTGAACTGTCGATGAAGAGGTTAAGAGTTCAATTCCCCAAGAGGGCAAAAAGTTGGTTAGAATTTCTGCTCCATCTGTGCCCATTAAACTGACTCAGTCATGCATGATGAGCTGTATGCTGTATGCTGTTGGTGGAAAGATGAGACGGTGAATTGGCCACATGCGCTCATATGCTGAGGCTAAGAAAACGAAGTCGCTAGCTCTGCATGCCATTGAATTTCTGGTGGGAGGAGGCACATCCCCTCCCCATACACCCCCTCACCCTCTCGGCGCTACATGCCTCTGCGATCATCTGCCTGACAATCATTTGTCTCTTCTCCCTCTGGGGGGTGGGGGACTAGATTAAAGACTGAACAGTGAGTGCACTGGCTTGTTTGATGCAGTTTAGCAAGAATGCTTTTAGCTGACTTATTAGGCCTACACAACTGGATTCAAAATCATTCACAGGTAACTGTCAGGTATATTTATAAGTGAGATTTAAAAATAATCCGAGCTTTACTAAATTGTTATGACAATAGAGAATATCTACGGTGCAATAGAGAATATCTACGGTGCAATAGAGAATATTTACGGTGCAATAGAGAATATCTATGGTGCAATAGACAGCTCATTGCGTTTACTGAAACTCAAGGAGACGACTCTTGCATCTGACGAGATGGTGCTCATCACTGACAGTGATAACGTTTCTTGTGAAGTGCTGGTCTAACTATACAAGATACTCCATGCATGGCGACTGCTGAAGGGTGGTGTTTCACTAAGCACCACTATATCCATATCATCTACATTATAATTGTAAGTAATAACATTATAGTCATAAAATTGTAGATGATATCACTATATAACAGTGGTTCCCAACCTTTTTTTGACTTTAGGGCCAATTTTCTAAGTTGGAGGAAATTAGAGGGCCACTTTTCTTAGTTGAAGGACATTAGAGGACCACAGTGCTAAAAGTTAATTAACTAAGAGCGTATAAAATTGTTATAATTTAATCATAATTGAATGTTTGATGGTATTAATAGACGTCAAAATAAACAGTTTGCAATAGAAAATAATTATGCATTCCATCATGTCCAAAATGTCAATTTTTTGATATATTTTTGTTTATTCTTTGAGAGATGAGGGCCATTTTTTAGGCCTGGCAGGCCACTTTTGACCCGTGGGCCACGGGTTGGGAACCACTGCTATATAGTATATCAGCTCATGTAATACGATAATGTTAACAGCAACTAAAAAGTACGATCATTTTGTGAGGGGCAAATGACATTCCTGTCCCACCCCCTCCCCAAGGCATCTAGATTAAACACTCTCACTGTTTGTGTCTTTATCTGGAATAAAGTTTTCAGTTTTTGAAGTTGCATACTTTAAAATACAACAGGTTTTAAAAAATTTCAGTGCTTAGCACCATAGATGTATAAAACCGATGGAAACGAAATGAAAGACAAAAAACGTCGTTTTATTCACACACAAAAAACGGAAAAAACAGACAAACGGAAACAGAAACTAGTTGGACTTTCTTCCATCTTGAACTGCATTTTAAACTTTAAAACTTTGTCTATGCAATTTTATCTTTATCAGCAAAATAACAGAATTAACTTTATTAGTAGGCCAAAATTAATTATAAGTGACAATAATCTGCAACAGTTATTTTTTCTTATAACTTTAGTTTAATAAGAAATTGAGAAAAATTTAAGGTGCTGAAATTCTTTCAAATTTAAATTGTAAACATAAGTCCGTGTAAGATCATGCTGATAAACATAATGCAATTAAAGTCAAAAGTAAAGACTATAGAGTATAGATGTGTTCTAAATTATATATTGTACTTAAATTTTTTACATTATATAGGCCAAGAAGTGTATATAAAAAAACTCATAAATTTCATCTTGTAGAGACATACTGGGCATGACGTTAAACTGCATCCATCCTCCGCCACAGGGAACCAACAACGTCCCTGTGCCGGTCCTAAGCCCGGACAAAAGGAGGAAGGTTTGCCAGATGGGTGGCGATACTCTGGCAGTAAAAGACCCAGACGATTGAAATCCGCAAATACCACGACATAAGTGACATAGCGGCCCAGCTGCTCCAAGGTGTCATGATGTGGAGCAGACATGCACAGGTCGGTCAGGACAGACCGGTGGAGAGAGTCGGAGGAGAGAGCATGGGACACATACGGGCATTGACCCAGGTTGTCCTTCATGCCTCTCTCCCAATATTCTCTTCATTCAGACAAGGTGGTCCAGCTGCTTCAAGATGTTAATGGTATGGAGCAGACCTGCTGACCGGACCGGTGAGAAGCTGGGTAACATGACGCGAGACAGACTCAGACAGAGAGTGGCGTCGGACTCCTACGGGCTCTGTGCCTATGGATATTGATGATGATTATGAGAGACATACTACATGATTGTATTTCTAAAATGATGACGATGAACAATTAAATAATGACATTAGTTAGCAGAATCCTTGAGAGTAGGGTGAAAACGTAAGGATATCAGACAAAAATTAAATTAAGGAAATAATAACAGACAGTAAATAAATAAAGTGACATAAAAATATTTTTTTAAACAGAGTAAAATGATGCAAATAATAAAAAAACGCTGTTGTTTTGGAGAAAAAAAACTTTAAAAAAAGTTTTAAATCGTTTTAAACAACTATACTTCACACTTTAGCAGCGAGCAGCATTGGTTTCGAGGCTGAGTGATCAGTCCCAATCTAGGGAGGACTTCCCTCGCCTTTCTAAATGGCGCTTTGCACTGTGCACAGTACAGCTAGTGACTTTCAACCCCTTGCAACTCGAGAGTCCACTGGTGCACGACAAGATTTCCATAACAGACGTTCAAAAACAGTTCAAAACAAAATAATGCTGAAAAATTCGGAAATAACGAGCTACAAGCGCGTGCAAAATTATTTACGCAGTCATAATGAACGGAGAATAGGCGAGGAAATCGGCGTGTGACCAACTAATTGAAAAAAAATGGCTTGTTACAGAAACATACAGTTTTTGTGCATATATATGTATGTGTGTAATTGTCTATATATATATATATATATATATATATATATATATATATTGGTCATATATATTATATATGTATGTATAATTATATGTATAATTTAATTTGTTTATAATTACTAATTACATATAAATATATATAATTATACTTTGATGTCATAGTCATCAAATAAGTCAACATGACTTAACAGCTCTAGACAAAACACCCATCTACATGTTTCTATAGGCCACAGCTGATATCTCTATACAAGACAATAGATGCTCATTGCTCAGTGCTTTCTAACTGCTTCTGTGTCAGCTACTTCCAGACATTACTTGTAACAGCGTGCGATGTGCACTCTTCAAATGATGACGACGCAAGTCATTTGCCTTTTGCATATATATTATATACATGGAATCGTGGAAGACGGAAAAAGTGCTTGTTATGTATACAGCATCTTATAACCTCGTATGAAATGCTAATCTTATTTACTGAAAAATATACACAGAAAGCTAAGTTCGGTGAGGAAATGTAAATTGTATGGATTTAAAGATAACAATGGGCTAATGATGTTTTTCTGTTGAATTAATTGTGCAGCGGCAGCAGCAGCAGCAGCAAGCACATATGCATCGGTTTTTTGTGACCTCTTGACTTAGGTACATACTAATTATATAAGCAGTTGTGGCCATCTGTTGTGTGGTAGAACCTAGAGTTCATTTGCTCCGATAAAGAGCAAGCGCGTGTTTGCGTAGAGTAAACAGACGCTTGTTTTTTGTGTTTTGCGGGAAAAAAGAAATGGACGTTGACTGTTAGCAAGTAATCATCATTGCAATTACGATACTGTCAACAGCATGAATGGTCAGTGTAGTAAGCTACTCTAGCGTGCTTTTTTACGCTGTCGACTGCCTATGTCGGACAGATCTCTATACGTGCCTGGATGTGGCTTATCAGCCTCAGTGGGTTTAATAATTAATTGAATACATAATAATTGCAAAAAATGATGATGACTAACTGTTTACCGATTAGGATTAGAGTTTGTTGACGTGATCAATGGTCAACTTGATTATTGTTGCAATTTCCATGTTGCTTGGATCATCTAATTCTGTAACATCCAACATGCATCTGTTCGATGTTTCTCAGTGGCCGAGCTCACCGAATTTTGCAATTTGTTTAAAAATGAAGTAAAATATGCAAGGTCATTGGCCTGCTTACTTGCTCATTCGTTTTTAGATTTTAGAATAGATAATAATAATAATAATAATAATAATAATAATAATAATTACGACAATTTTTATGGCGCAGTAACACGGCCATGCCGTTACAAGGTTGCCTTACAAAGCAGCTACACGGGATAAACCCCTAGCGAACAAGTATGATTTTTAGCATGGATTTAAAAGAGTTCACTGAGATAGATGATTACACTTGAGCACATGTCAACATTACATATATCAGTTTATATATCAGTTCATACATATATAATTATTGTTTGCGACTTGGCTGGTCATTTGATAGAATCCGTTGTGTTGAGCCTACATAAGTGTGGCTATTCGTTATTATTTTTCCATAATGAATTTTAATGCAGTTAACTATTTTCAGTACATACCAATTAAATTGTAGCTGTTGCCTTTGAGTTTACTGGTGCGATTCTCAGCTTCAAGAATAATTTCGTCAGTGGCCTACAGTGTCAAAAAGGTTATACAACATACAATGCACTTATCTAATCGAATCTAATCTAATCTGCCATGATCTAAGCTGATGACTGTTTTACACTGATCTATAGCTAATAGTTTTCCATATGATATCAGCTGATGTCTCTTTAGGCCGGAGTCAGATTCTTGATCTGGCACTACCAAGTCAGACAGAGATGTACAGAGAGAGAGACAGACACATAAGCATGCATAGAGAGACAGACACACAAACAGGCAGAGAGAGAGAGACAGACACACGAACAGGCAGAGAAATAGACACACAAACATGTAGAGAGAGAGATACACAGACACACACAAACATGCAGAGAGAGAGACACACACACACAAACATGCATAGAGAGACATGAGATGCATTTGGTCAGTTGGGTAGAAATGAAGACCTACATGTATGGATAAAAGTTGACTTTAATTTTGTCAGCAGATATTCCAAATGTGTTGCCATGTTTTTCCAAGCCCTCGCAGTGTCTGGGTATGCACTTGGGGGGGGGGGAGAGCAGTATTGCATATTAGAAAGTTATGTCTGATTAAACAGTTTGCTGAGAATTTTTCACAACGGCTTATTGTAAACCTACTATACATTATGTACATTATGTAATGTTTTCTGTTAATATAGCATGAGGGGTTACCCATGCTAATGCTGATTTATTTGATTGTTTGATTGCTTTTGCTTTTATTTTGTTCTTTCTCTGAGTTTTTTATGTAGTGTTAACTACATTAGTTTTGTTTTTTATAATAATTTTTTTCTTTCCCTAGTTAAGTAATAACTCTGCATTCCAATACTCCCTTCAGCTTTCACTTTCTCACTTCACTTTGTTAATTAGGCCCCTGCTTAGCGGGACTTGTCCCTTTTGGTGTGCCTATTTGCTCCCTCACTCTTTGAGTATTTTCTTATTGCGAATTATGTCTATACTTTGTTAAACATACATGTACAATTGAATTGATGGGATCAATAAAAATATGTCTATGTCTATGTCTACTGCAGACTATTTCACTGCAGACAGCTCATGAAACCTGTTGAGACCATCGTATATACGATGCAATCCTTCAGATCTGTTGGTTTTGCAAACATCATCATCATGTCAAGCACCCTTCTGCATGGCTAGGATCTTTAAAGATCTTTACATGTAACCATAATTATATACATACATACATGTACATGCGTAAGTGGCACTACCAATGAATGCATGATAGACCAGTTAACACTGATGGCATACAACCATCAATAAGCCATTTAGTAAGAATCCATGCTCATTAGTATGTTTGCATCTGGTTAGACATCTGGTTAGATATCTTCACATTTTACTGTCAACTGTTCTGCTTTGTGTATGCAAACCATGAGTATGGTATATGTGTAAAAGTCAATATACATACATGCATACATTGCTTGTTTGTATGTGCATTTGTTAAAGCGCCTCTTCAAGCTCGCTACTCAGAGGCGCTCCCGACCGCAGAGCAGACACTGCATCGGAGTTTCACGCCGAAGCGCTAAGCAACTACGAGTGAAGGACTTGCCCCATGGTCCCTACGTGGCAACTTGAGGTGGATTCGAACCTGCAGCCCTTCGGCTGCAAGGCGACGAACATACCCACTACACCACTGCACCCCACATATGCATACATACGTGTGTGCCTATGTACGTACGTACATGCATACATACATACATTATATATATATGACTTTACATGTAACCATATAATATTTTATATATGTATATAAAATTAATTCCTTGCACCAGAACATTTAATTACCGGTAGTATGGATTATGCATATAGGACTGTGCCTGTATGTTTTATAGAGACCTGCCAACAGTTTTATGAGTCTGTGTAAACCCCCACCGCACTAGGCTTATATTGAGCTCTGCCCTGCTCAGCATGACCCAAGTGGCTGCTCTATATTATAGTGTAGATTATTTGGATGTATGCTGATA
Source organism: Lumbricus terrestris (assembly GCA_949752735.1). Taxonomy (NCBI): domain Eukaryota; kingdom Metazoa; phylum Annelida; class Clitellata; order Crassiclitellata; family Lumbricidae; genus Lumbricus; species Lumbricus terrestris. The sequence goes on from OX457036.1 coordinate 25,848,663, forward strand.
AATATATATTCAATATACAATTCATTATGTATACTTCATGTATATAATGTATTTTCTATTGCATATATAAGATAATTATGCTATATTGGTATCTCTCTCTATATATATATATACAGTTATATATATATACACACACACACTAGCACAATTTAATGAATGCTTGTGTAATGTGTATGTGCCTTATATTTAGCATAGTACACTATATGCAATGTAGGATATAACATGAGTAATGAGTATATAGTACTCTATACAGTATGGTGATGAACATATGTGTGGGTAAATTTATGTATGTAATATATATGCCTCTTTATAGGGTGTAAATACACTCCGCAAAATATTGGGTACCGGTATTTGTATTTATTTACATGTTGTATATTGATGAATATGAATATGTATATTTGATGCATACACACACACACACACACACACACACACACACACACACACACACACACACACACACACACACACACACACACACATATATATATATATATATATCAAACACAATTCTACTACATCATATGCATATATATATATATATATATATATATAATGTAGTAGATTATGTTTGGGATGTTTTAAAATCCATAATGACTGCATGTGCATCAACTTTATTCTCAGCATACATGCGCATTATAAAGGGGAAGCCATGATTTATGTTTCCAACAGGCTTTGACGTCTATGCGCGCATTGTGGTCTATTATTTTGCAGTGTTAATAGTGGAGTGTAAATTCTTTATTCACGGGCCTTGTAATTGTTTTAAAGGGCGCTATAAGATTGATGTGGGATTCAGCAGAGGGTCTGACGGGGTGGGGAGGGGTGTTGGTGGTGCTGGAGAGGAGGAGGAGGAGGAGGAGGAGGAGGGGTAGCACTGGGCACCAGCCTTTGTTCATCAAAGGCTTACTGGAGCTATCCACTGCTGATGCATATTTAATGCAGATATCTTTGTCTATATTTGAATTGCTTGCACGGTGTCGTTCACGCCATTCGACCACGATCTGGCCACAACAGACCCCTTGCACTTGCCCCCCCACTCCATGCACTCGCCCCACTCCATGCACATCCAGGTGCCTACTCCTCGTCCTCCAACTTTACCCCTTTTCCTCCATGCTTCCAGCTGCCTCCTGGCAAAAGGTGCCGTTTTATGGCACCTTCCGTGTATCATGGTGTGCCTTCTTTGTCATTGGGCTTTAAAATATTACCAGAAGTTGGTGGACAATAATATTGTGCTTTGCTTCTAGATGTCATTTGCAGAAAAGTCCATTGATGTCATCACAACTATGTATGCTTTGAGGAAAGTGCTGTTCATGCATGCTTACAGGTGCCTTCTGCAAAAGGGTGGCATTGATGGCACCAGTGCTTACACGACATGGAGTACATGACATGGAATGCATGGCAGAATGTGCATGACATGGAATGCATAACATAGAATGCATGGCATAGAATGCATGGCATGACATGGAATGCATGGCATTTAATGCATTCTGTGTCATGCATGGAATGCATGACATGAAATGCATGACATAGAATGCATGGCATGGAATGCATGACATGGAATGCATGACTTGGAATGCATGGCATTTAATGCATTTTGTGTTATGCATGACATGGAATGCATGACATGGAATGCATGGCAGGAATGCATGACATGGAATGCATGGCAGGAATGCATGACATGGAATGCATGACATGGAATGCATGACATTTAATGCATTCTGTATCATGCATGACATGGAATGCATGACATTTAATGCATTCTGTATCATGCATGACGTGGAATGCATGACATGGAATGCATGACATAAAACTCATTCTGTGTCATGCATGTCATGGAATGCATGGCATAGAATGCATTCTGTGTCATGCTTGTTATGGAATGTATGACATAGAATGCATGGTTATGCATCCTGTGCTTCAACTTAAAGACCCACATTCCATATCAGGCGGTCACTTACTGTGGACTGATGTAAGGAGCGGACAGATAATGGACTCATTGATGCACACCATTCAGACAAGCACCATTCTCAGTTCTCTATGCACATCGATGGGAAATTTCTCGAACCGTAAACTTTAGTGCCATTCGGTGCTCGAATTGTGTCCAGATATATACGCAGACATAATAAACACTTTGTATCAATTTGTATATTTCAAGACTCCTGATGGAATTTTCCCTATGGGGGGAGGAGGGGCGGGCAGTAGATTGGCTCTAAAATTCCTGTGTGTTGTTTCTGAATTATTTCTTATGATATGATAAATTCAATTGTAACATTTCTGTTCATCGAACCGTTGAGTTTTATGAGTTGACTACATGCAAATCAGCAATCTAAAAGGTATGTGTGTTTGTTTGTGTTTGTGTGTCTGTTTGTGTCTATATGTGTTTGTTTCTGTGTGTGTATGTTTGTGGGTGTAAATGTTTGTGTGTGTGTTTGTGTGTAGAGCATTAGCCTGTCAGGTAGACCTACCACTGCTACCAATACAAGGCTAGGATCAAAATGCTTTTTATGTGCTGACTTTTTAAGCCATTGATATCTGCCAGCGTGAGGGAAAGTGAATTTGAGAAGAATTTCACCCATGAAGAAAAATCAACTTGTAAAAAAATGGCGTTGGCTTGTTATGGCATCCTTAGCCACATGACGCCCAGTATTAATTGTGTGGCATCTATAGTCTTCTTTGCAATATTACTGTAGTTATTGTTGTCGTGTGCACTGAGAGCGAATCGTACGTTGTTGTTGTTGTTGTTGCTGCTGATGTTGTTATGGCGGCTGCTGTTGAAATCTATTGTTCTCCGTTATTGTTGTGCTGTTAGTCGTCAGCTGTTATTTGTTGCCAACTGGTTATATTCATTCAGCTCAGCCGACGATATTTATTTTCAATGCGTTCGCGTACGTGTAGCCTAATAATAGTCAGCGTATAATAATCGCTGTATTAGGATGCATGGTCAGATTCTTTTCTCTCATATATCGCAGTGCCACCTCCTCCTCCTCTCCTCCTCTCCTCCTTCTCCTCCTCCTCCTTATCTGCTGCCACCGTAGCCCAATTATTTCTCAGAACCTATACAGGCGACTTCAGTCTTCCTGCATGTCTAATTATAAATTATTTCTTTGAAAGACTGACTGCAGGCCGCTTCCTAGGCCGCCGTCGTCGTCGGGCGGGCCGTGTGACCGACCGACTTGACTCCCCATTCAGTGAGCCGCCGAGGACTAGGAAGCGGTCTGGGGTCCCACCATCCACCCACCCACCACCCACCCGTCCAGCCAAGCGTCGCCAGCAGAGCCTGGAGTACCCACGGCCATTCTTTCCCGGTGCATGTTATGAGTTATTGGCCGATGCCTAATAGAAATTCGTCACTGCTACTTCACCGCCGCCGACGACGAGACTTGTATATTAGTCGCAGCTGAATAAACATCTCCAGCTTCTCCTCTGCTATATTGTCATAGGCCGCTGCCTCCCTCCCCTCCCTCCCTGCCACCCCCAAACACCACCCACCCCTCCGACATCGTCGCTCCAATCTATATACACAACAAAAAAATCAATAACCGATTTGCATACATGTGTCATTGGCGACGGTAAGCGGCCGCCCAGCAAGTCATATTTGCACAATTCGGCTTGCGATATGATTTCCTGGTGCAATGTATACGACCAACCGTGCCACGGCGTCGCTCTCGTAGTCGTAGTCGCCGGCCGCCGCCGCTGCTGCCGCTGCTGCAGTGCGTGGTGATTATATTAGCATTGTTTCGTATTATAGTGACCCGCTTGACCCCTTCCTGGATCGTTGCTAGGCAACGATAATTAATGAGTATCTTTCAGCGGAGTTTGACAATGGGGCCATTATGGTCATTTATACATAGTTTCGTCGGTTGGTGCGTGCGTGCGTGCGGGATGGTCCGACCGGTCTGCTGGGGTGGATTTTCCTAAGCGGTGCCGCCGCTGCTGCTGCTGCTGCTGCATGGTGGGGGTGGGTGGGTTTCCTTTGTCCGCCCGATTTACTAATATATGGACAGATGGTCATCTGCATTTATGAAGAACGGGGCAGACGTTACTTAGCCCAGCCATCGCCTGCTGCTGCTGTCAGGGTCTGTGTGGCCTCCTCCTCCGCCTCCCACCCGCCGTCTCCTGTCTTCTGAGTCGACCACTCTGGGTGCACAATGGACTGCATCGGTCTTTGTATGTGGAGGGCCTCTCAAGTGCAGTCTGGACAGTTCCCTCAAGTTCTGTAACTCTGCAGCAGCGACATCAGCAGCAGCAGCAGCGGTGGTGATGGTAGGCGTCGCCGATGCCGCTTCTCCTTTGGTGCTGCGCAGTGCTAGGCAAGCAACGGACGGACGGATGGATGGCTGGAGGGTGGTGAGAGGACGAAAGACACGGTGGATAGGGATCTGGTCCTTGGCTGCTGCTGCTGCTTGCTGTTGGTGACGGTGTGTGGATTGACTGACTGATACTTGGTTACATGTCGTCATAGTCGTCGTCGCTGTTGTCATCCTCTCTCTCCAATCGTCGGTGAAAGTTGAAAGGAGGTGAAGAAGCAGAACATTTGGATTGTGTGTCAGTCGCTTGGTGGCCTACCGTGTGTCCTAGAGAACGACTCTTGAAAGTAAGCCGTGTGTGTAACAATGACGTATGATGCTGTGTATAAAGTTCTCCTATGTTTTAGATTGTTTTAAAATGTTTCGTTATGTTATAGAGGCCTCAGGCGCGGAGCAGATTGAGGTTGTTGGACAAATGTTTGGGCTGTCCATGGTGTCGGCTGTCATCCTCTTTGTTTGTGTGCGTGTGTGGGACCTGAAGCAATGAAGATATAGATTGACAGAGGAAGCGGCTTCAGTTTAAAAGAGTTGAAGCTGATGCTGCTAATGCTCTCAGTGTAATAAATTTTTGGGGTTGAAGGTCTGCGACAATTGATGAGCAATTAGAGTGTTATTTGGTAGCAGGTTGCCGGTGTCACGAAATAGAGTATCCCCCGTATTAATTGTATCCCCCAAATTTAATTTTTTTTTTAAAAACGCTTCCACATGTATTTTTTTGCAAATTAATTTTCATCTGCTTTGTTTTGAACAATGACACTAACAGGTATGTTTATTCCTACTAGATAATTTTTTTGCCCTGTTTTCAGAACACTTGAAACATTTAAAACACTTAGACTTAGGAGCACTCAGAGTCACTAAATAAATTCGAGTTGTCTTTATCTGAGCATTGCTTAGGACACTTAAAACAATTAGAGTCACTTTAAATTTTGATTACAGCATAATTTTTTTATTATGAGCATTTAAAAAAAGGGGATAGAATGGTTTATCCCCCCGGATAGTATAGACCGGTTAATTCCATCCGGGGGGATAGATTGATTCATCCCCACGGATAGCTTTCAGGGGGGATACTCTGTTTCGTGTCACCGGCATTGAAATGCGGAGTGTGTGGCTGAGGCAGACTTTTGTGTTTGAGGACCTTATGCAGGTTTGTTACACCCAATTGATGACAAGTTGTTGGGTAGCGATGCTAATTAGATTGAGATGAAGGTAATGAAGAAGATAATATGAAGGTAATGATGAAGATAAGATGAAGGTAATGATGAAGATAAGATGAAGGTAATGATGAAGATAAGATGAAGGTAATGATGAAGATAAGATGAAGGTAATGATGAAGATAAGATGAAGGTAATGATGAAGATAAGATGAAGGTAATGATGAAGATAAGATGAAGGTAATGATGAAGATAATATGAAGGTAATGATGAAGATAAGAAGTTAATTTACATTGTCAACTGTGTAACCGATACCTAAATTTTTGCAACCAGTAAATTTCCCTTTTTCACAAAACTTCAATTGACACTGATCTTCTAGAGGACTAATAGGAAGGGGAGCAGGGAACCTGACATATGACCAAAGACGGTAGAAATCATTTATTCACACCGTTTTCGACGCAATGGCAGGTGACAGTAACTGAAGATGTTGATGATCATTATAACAATGGTTTCAACTGTTTGCCATAGAAGACTGACTGGCCAAGGCAGTACTTAGACTGACTTCATAATGACAGCTTTCTGCCTGAATTATGGGTGGTGGTATTTGCAGTTTAACATCACTGTGTGGTAACAAAGATCATTAGCGACGCCCTCCTCCTTTATCCAGTCTTGGGACTGGCACTGGCAGAGTGCAACCAGTGACTTATTATGACTTATTATCTGAATTATGGAATTCTCAGGTTGGTGGGTGTTTCGATCATCTCATATTTAACTGGTTTCTTCTGATTTGTGTGTGAATTTTAACACAATGTACCTTGGTTGTTCACGTCCTTAAATGGATTTCTCAAAGCATCTCACAGTTAAATTCCGCCACTGGTCGCACTCTGCCAGTGCCAGTCCCAAGCTTGGATAAAGGAGGAGGGCATCGCTAATGGTCTTTGTTACCACACAAAAGCACACAGTGAGGTTAAACTGCAACAACTACTACTATCTCACAGTTGATGACAGATTTAAGTGCTTTGTTTGGACTACTCAGCTGATGGTTCAGATTACAATTTTTAATGCTCCGTAGCACTTTTTTTTTAGTCAAGGTTTTAAGCTGCAAGGTTTGGTGTTTATTACGCATGAATAACTAGATTTCAGTTTTGGGAGACCTTTGAAGAAATGCCTGCCTACACCGGGCATGAAACTAATAGCTTACAGATGCCAATAGTCTTAAGATTTTGCATGTATTCGAATAAAAAACATAAGCAGAATATCGGTTAAGCTTGTGGATGATCAATGTATGGCTGTCATTTATATTACATAAAGTATATCATCAACATAATAATATAAAGTTTATAAATATATATTTCTATTTGAGGTTATGTTATATATATAGATATATATTTGTATATATTCAATAATTTATTGCATCAGTTTTTATCGGATTCTGTATATTCTACGCAGATGTTATTTGTGCTGATGTATGGTGAATATATGTAATAAAGAATGCTGATAATGAGGCCAATCTATTTCTGCATTTTAGTACCCGTATATTAGGGTGGCCCTTAGCATACAGCCGAAAAATAAAAATCGTAAAATTTTGTCTGGCACCCTTTCAATCCATGCCAATTATAGAAATAACATTATGTTGAAAAGGATTTTGGAACTGCAAAACATTTAGGGGTGCCCCTCGAGTACCGAAATTTATTCTTTAATACAAATTTGATCAATTGAATCATACAATTTCAACCAACTATATTCAACACACTGTCACTCAGAATTTTACAGAGATGACTAAAATACACTCTACAATGACAATGAAACAAGTGTTTACTGTTCAATTATAATTCAGTTATTGTTCACTGTTCAGCTGGTCACAGAAGTAAATGATCAGTACAGGACAATAAAATGCAGGAATAACTGCTTTCTACCAATTTGACACGAGATTTCTTTTCGTACAGTCAGGGAACTGTCGGCGATGTTCACTGACAACCTGCAGGAGAACTTGAAGCTGATCCTCATCTTTTGTTAGCTTTTTATTTATTTAAGTCCTGGATGAGTGCCACACCTCGTTCAGCTCTATCATTGACGACAGCCAACCCTTTGAGTACTGCTTGTGCTTCTCGAAATGCTTCATGCTCTTCCCAAAGAGCAGGATCTTTGGAAAGCATCATCTCAGATAATCCATGCAGACCAAGCACCTGGAACAGTTTCTTGGAGTTGGCTGTACAGAATTGTTCCAGACCGCTGGTGCCAAGAAATGCATCTGACTTCACACTGGGTCGTTTAGGCGGGTGATCTGGGGCTACTTCTTCCATGGCAGCAATCATTAGCTTCTTGGAGTCATTGGATACCCTTGAATCAAAAAGAGCAAGCCCAATAAGCTCTTCAGGCAAATACCAGAGATGAAGCCCTAGCTTCTTGCTTGTAGCAGAAGAAATTGTAGTATATGTGGAATTGTGGATATGTGAGAAGGTTTGCCATGAGAGTGAAGTCATTCGGAGGAGCCTCCACAGCAATTGACGCAGTTATCCATGTTTTCAGGTAGACAACAACTGAAAAGATTGCAATATCACAAATGCTGCGTTCTTCTGTAGCAGTCTTCTTGAACTGAGCACGAAAGAGCCACATCTTATGGTATAGATGACTTTTGCCATCCATCGAAACCGAATTTCACGAGAAGGAACACCTCCAAGAAAGAGAGCTCGAGAAATTCCCTGTAATGGTCTCGTGGCTGTGCAGTTGCTAAGTATCTATGAGCAAACTCCAAGATATCAGACCGATGATATTTTAGAATTTTAGAGCTCACGTAATTTTAATAAGTAAGTAAATACTAATATTAAATGTTGATGCATTGCAAACATTAGTAGGCCGACAGAATGTATTAATGCACTGAAAATTTCAGTTTGCGATTCCAATTATAATTTGGAAGTTCACTCGTACATTATTGAAACTTGAGAGCTCGGGGGGCACCCCTAAATATTGCCCTATTGCAAAGATTTTTTGCACAAATTATTTTCTTCATAATTGAAATAGATTGGAGGGGTGCCAGATTATTTTTAACTTTCATTTTTAAGGGCCACCCTACCGTATATGCTTTATAATTATTATTATATATCTTACATGTATATACGTTTGATATATGCTATATAGATTAGATATTCTATACGGCATAATATGATGCGTATATTTTATACATACACTATATGCTACAGATGAACTGATGGTTGAAGAGTTCTTCCCAAGGCCATAATTTCATTCTCATTCCCCCACTTTTAAGTTGTTTGAGCCAACACGTGTTCAGAATTATATTACTTACTGGTCTGCTTGCCAGAGATGTGTATGTAATGTATGGCAATGGCCATTCGAAAATATATGTTGCTGTATAATAGAGCTGCAATTAAGCTGCTGCGTGCATGCAGCCATATGACTGAATGAATATACAATTATACATATATATCATGTGCAAATATACCTACCGGTATATACTCCATTGTGTAATTACATATGTGTGTGTGTTTTTTTAAAGCCAGACATACAATGTAGGTGCAAATGCGAGGGATGCTGTGTTTTAAAGGGAATTCATTACATGTGTTCGTGTTAGGAAGTATTTTACTGAAATTACTGTGAACTGTTTGCATCAGTAAATATGATTATAGCTTGTCACATATTTGAGCAGATGTAATGGTAAGAGTATATAGTCTTAATCTGAACATGTGACAGTATAATAAGGCAGATCATGTGCATGTATGTATGTATGTATGTATGTATTTATGTGCATGTATGTGCGGGTATGTACCAGTATATATCGTATGTATGCATGTATGTATGTATGTATGTATGTATGTATGTATGTATGTATGTATGTGTGTATGTATGTATGTATGTATGTATTGTATGTATGTATGTATGTATGGTTGTATGCATGCATGTATGTATGCATTGGAGCACTTCATGGAGACCTTTAAGCACCTGTCAAGAGCACTATACAGTATCTCTCAACAGCATTACATGCATTCTTGTCCATGTCCTGCACATCTGAGCAACTTTTAGTTTTGCAGGATGGGGGGGGGGGTTTATTCCCCAACCCCTGCCTTACAAGAAATCCCTGTGAACGAAGTAAAGAAGGATTGGAAGCCACGGGTCCATCAATGCCAGCCAGAGTATAGGTCAACGTGCTTGGTTGCTTAGAACTCACAGTGGCGGCTGAGAAGGCAGCAACTAAACAGTGAAGAAGTTTACATCACTAATCAATCAACTTTGATAAGTAGCTCGTTTTGAAATTTATCTCTCTTCAGTCGTACAACTTTCATTGATAACACAAGAATTGGTATTTTCATGTGATCTTATGTGTCAGTCATATTCACGTTTGAGGGTTTGAAATGCGAGCGCTAACATTTGGTTATCTTATTCACATTCTGAGGAAACGAGAAGCTTTGTTGGTGTTTATGAATTATGCAATCTGCTCGCGAGTAGTTGTAAGAGATGAGCGCATTTGAAACGTATGCTGAAGAGTGAAGACATTTTGCAATGGATCAGATACTTGCATGCATGCAACCAATATGTGTTTGCTGTGCTTCTTAATTATTTTCTCTGATGACTTATGATTATTAGGTGGTTTAAAAGTCCATCTGTTCAATTATGACAAAGTATTTAGTCCACTGGGGATGATGGTGATGGTGGTGGTGGTGGTGGTGGTGGTGGTAGTGTTGATGGTGGTGGTGGTAGTGGTGGTGATGGTGGTGGTCGTGTTGGTCATGGTGGTGGTGGAGATGATGTGTGATTAACTTAGCAGACTGGCAGAGACAAGCAGTTGAAACGAAACGAAGTTCTGCTTCTTCTCTCGTAAAATTTTGCAACATTGTATTTTCGATGTAGTAAGTTTTCAGTTTTGACGGTCTTGAAAGCGGCCGATAGAAAGTGTACATATGATCAGAAGCGTAGTGCATGTTATATGTGCTGATAGATTTTTACGTGTGTGTATATGTATATGTATGTATGTGTGTGTGATATGTACATAAGATGACTGAAGCGGGTCGGTTGGTCGTCGGTCGGTTGGTCTGAGGCGTGCATTACTTACACACGCACCCACAGTCGTGGACTATCATGTGTAGCCGCTGTGTATAATTGGGCTGAGAACAGCGACGAGGTGGAGTGGAGGTGGAGGTGGAGGAGGCGACGGCGACGACGACTGTGCAGAGCAGGCCTTTGTGTATGATGGGATATTGTTTATGCAATGCCATGTCTGCTGGTGCTGATGCTGCTGCTGCTGCTGCTGCTGCTGCTGGTGTATATTATCTGAATGCCCTGCCCTTCTCCCTCTCACAATATGACATACTTTACTATGCTATGAAGAAATGCAGCTGGAATTAAAGCAAACAGCACCTACGGCTGGTGCCCTGCCGCTGATCTGCTGCTGATCTGCGAGTATGGTTTACTACTGCGTTGATCCCAGACCTCTCTCTATACTGCCTTCGCTCTTATTCTCCCCTCACACCTCCCCCCATGGCTGTAGTTTGGGAAAGATCTCCTATCTTGATCGTGTTTATCTGTTGCATTCTCGGTAGAATTTTTTTTATTTTGCCAAATTTTTATCATCTCCTTTATCACGAGATGCTTGGTTTAAGTAGATTTAGCGGATTTTCAGATATGCATGACGCTCTCGACCCGCTCTCAGAGTTTCTATGATCTGGTCATGCTTGTGTGCAATTGTTGCCGTTGTAAACATGCGTATTTACTGCAGAGTATCAGCGTTGAATGTTAGAGGGCGTTGATCAGCATAACTGTATACACTTGATACACGTAGCATGCATGCAAGATCTGGCTTTGGATAACTGAGTTATGTTGCTAGATTATGAATTTTTCATTTTCTCATGGCTGTTTGTCTCTCAATTGTTTCAGGCATGTGATCAACACCAACCAACTTGTTGATATAACGTGTTGTGCAACTGACTGAAAGCCTCAATAACAAATGGCCCTTCTGTCACTGTCAGTGAAGAGACACCTAGGCGAGGAGTTCCCCATCGCCCCACCGAGCCCTCCGCAGAGCCCGCTCTTCTGCTCGAGTCCCATCCGACTGCTCACCAGTCTCCACACCTCATCATCCGCCTCGCTGACCAGTCTCCCAGAGAGCCACGTGAAGAAACGTCGGAAGCAGGAACATCCTCTCTTCCTCACAGATTCACTCTACTCAGTCGACGACAGAATCAATGCGGACGATGGACTGGAAAAGTCCGATTTCTCTGAGGTCGCCGTCAAGGACGAGGTAGCTGCAGGTTCTACGAACGCATCGCAGATCCGCAAAGTCGACAACGTTGATGCTGTTGCGATGGAAAGAGACTGGCCGGAGGACCACTTCGACAACGGACCAAACCCCGAGAACAACAGAGGGACCGAAACTGTATCTAGTCAGAGCTTCGACGTCGAGAAATCCGGGAACCGGTCGACCGCGGAGTCAACCGTTCCGCTGTTGCTGTTGTCGCAGGTTGCAACGGACGCGACGATGGGACAACGGTTGTCGCCGCTGAAGCCGCTGCAACCGGACATGATAACCTCGCTGAAGCAGGAGGTGGAATTCCTAGCGGAGCATCAACCGTCGAGCGAGGGTGAACTGCCGGAGGGAGGGGACCCGGTCGCCGACGATGGCCCGGCGGAGGTCTGCCCCGACTGCAAGAAGGTCTTCAAGCGCAAGATCTATCTGCAACGGCACATCGCGAGGGAACATTGGTCGCTTGCGAAGATCTTTAAGTGCGAGAAGTGCGCGTACGAAACGAAGCACCAGAGCAATCTGCTCGTCCATCGAAGAACGCACACAGGTATGTGACGTGTTGTCGTCCACGCGAAATGTCTTTTCGGTACTTTAATAACGTCAAATTGTGGTCGTTGCCGCAAATTTGTGTAGGAGATAGGAGAAACTCGTCAGTGGCTGACAGGTTTGTTTGTTTGTTTGTGGACCTATTATAGCGCCTCTTCAAACACTCTACTCAGAGGCACTTCCGACTGCAGAGCAGGCACTGCATCGGAGTTTCATGCCGAAGCGCTGAACAATTGTGAGTGAAGGACTTGCCCAAGGTCCCTATGCAGCGACTTGAGGTGGATTTGAACTTCGAACCTTCCCGTTTCAAGGCAATGACGCCACCACTACACCACCGTCCCTCACACGAAGAACTGTCCTACTGGCATTTGTCCTTGTTAGACATAGTTCAGCATTGTTAATTGCATCTTTAATAGCAGCAGTGAAATTCTGATATGATGCTGGATTATATAGATGAAAGCTTACTGGGTATATGAATTGTACAATGCAAACTCTTTAAATGTCAGTGCTTGGTGTGGCTGCAGACGTCAGCGCTGTAAAGGGGCCCTCTGTACTTATCGTCAATTTGTTCTTGTGCAGAGAAAATGCATGATTAAATAGTGCTACACTTCAAAGATAAAAAGTAAAAACTACTTTTTATCTTTGAAGTGTAGCACTATTTAATCATGCACATTGGATGCTGTTTCTCCACTTCTCTTATGGAGGTGTTCTAAGTTAGACTCTTTTGGCATGTATTCTGTGAAAATGTGCTTAGCAACTTAATTCTGGATAATTTGCAACATTGGAGACAATGATCCAGTTGTGTATGAGACAGTGAATGATCCAGTTGTGTATGAGACAATGAATGATCCAGTTGTGTATGAGACAGTGAATGATCCAGTTGTGTATGAGACAGTGAATGATCCTGTTGTGTATGAGACAATGAACGATCCAGTTGTGTATGAGACAATGAGTGATCCAGTTGTGTATGGCTCAATTGCTATCACTGTGCTGCAAATGAATGATTCACAATGACTTTGTAATTTTGTATATTTCGCTGAAGTTCATATACGCACTTTTGTTATAGCACCTCTTTGGCTGATTGGCTATCCGATTTGCAACAGAGCCAGAAATATGAGAGACATACCGTAGTAGACTAGTAGTGCTGGAATTAAGTATAGTGTTCAATTAATTTTCACTTTCACTTAGTAATTCATTTCGAGATGCCATGCAGTCTTTTAGCAAGAGAGTATGCATCTGTGTGTGTGTGTGT